>JAVQJD010076910.1:0-45401 GCA_036023655.1 Nannoperca australis
GGCCTCTATACACCTATGTACATATTGCACCAAAAACCAGACATTTGCAGCTAGAATAGTCATTTACCACATTAGCAATGTATAGAGTGTATTTCTTTAAAGTTAAGACTAGTTTAAAATCATCTTCATTGAAAAGTACAGTGCTTTTCCTTCAAAAATAAGGACATTTCAATGTGACCCCAAACTTTTGAACGGTAGTGTATGTGATATTCCTTGGTAAGAAAATACTGGAAATGCAAATCACCAGCACTCATGTGGAAACTGTGGGAGTCATGTGTAAATGTTTCACAGGGATGTTGTTTTGCAGATGATCACAACGAAACATTTACTTTGATTCTTCGGTCATTGACAAATATTCCTTACTTTCACCAAAATATTTTAGAGGCTAGGAATAGATGATTTCAGAAACTCTTGCCGAAACATCTTGAAAGATGTTCAGTAGCTTGTGAACTTTGAAAAAGATCAAGGACATTTGCAATGCTCATGAAATCTTAAGACTGGGAATAAAAGCAGACGTTTTAACTAGTGAGAAAGCCACAAAATGGTAATATAAAGATATTTTTAAACAGGCAGGTTTTATTACAGGTGGAATCACATTAGAAAAACTATAATTTTAACTACTGTATAGCAATTATATTTGTGTTTCCAAAATGCATTCTTCTATCCATGAACCATAAAACAACTGTCTAAAATGGATTGTTCTTGTCTGTACATTACTTAAATAAAGTGAATCTAATGACTGTAAAATGGACAGCCATGTCACATTATTTCACAGGATGAAGCTCATCATTTGGGCAAGGAATTGTTAATTAAGCCCTTTTATTTGAAATGATCAAAGAACATGGAACATTTAAAAATAGCAAACAGTTTGTCATCCCCTGTTGAAAAATGCAGATGATCTACTAAAGCCTTGGTTATTCCAACAGCAGTTAGTCCTGAAATTATACCTTGTATTCACTTAATTCACCTGCAATGTAAAATCTTATGCAAATTTGTAATAAAAAGCTATCTGAACTAGCATAGAGGTCATTTTAATTACAGCATATTAGAACCTAATTTTAACAAGAAAGTGCTATATTTTACATATCAATTTTCAAAGCACTACAAAATTGCAACATTTCGTGATAATTTAGCCAACGGATCTGAAAGAATTTGTGTTTCCTTTTCATTAATGGCCCCCAACGCTAATGATGGTGACAAAGCTGCTTATTCCATTCTTTTTTCTGTTTGGCAACATTTTGAACACAATTAAGTCAATTGAAGAGTAATTTATAAAACAACATATTGACATCAGGCTATGCATATATGCAAATATTAAAAGCACAAACATTTGTTTAACTTTTTACTAATTACCCTCCAAAGTGTATCAACGCATTTCTTAATAAGAGAAGACGGACAAGAAATGTATACTCCTTATTGTGCGACAGTGATGTCACCCATGACTATGGGACCATTAATGTTATCTCTCTAAAGTAATAAATGAAAGATATATTAAATGACACATTATTTCTATAAACACATACTCAGTGTACACAGGAGAAATATTTGTTGTAGTAAAGAGTTAAAGTTTAGGTGGTTCCAGCAGTATGTGTACGGTATCTGTCTATCAGAGTGTAACTGATGTATTACAGTCATAAGAAAGAGTGCCATTTTTGACATATTCATTGGTTGCAATAGCTCAAAGACAGTAACAAATTAGTAGCTTTTCTTTCAAGGGAAGAAATGCCTTACTTCCAGTATTATTCTGTCTGTAACTGGGATAGATTGAGTACTTCACCTCTCTATTCTCAACACCCCATTAGAAAAGTATTTTACTGTGCCAAAGAGCAGCTCATTAATATATCTGTATCATGATAAGCTTCATTTCTGATCCACGAACAAGTACTTGAGCGATGGATGGCCGCTGGTTCCATTAGTTCCATTAGTTCCATCATACTACCAATGTATCTCCAGGGCTGACCTTAGCTACGAAATGATGTGATGGCTCTATTTCAACATGAGTACCAAATGACTTAGTATTGTGCCCATGCATAAATCTAAGTGTAGCCTCTCAGCCAATAAGTGTGTTAAGTTTACTTTATAAGACACACTTCATTAAACAATTAATGGAGATATTTTAAATTTAGTTAAGGAATACAGTTCTGAGAGTTGCAGCGAAGTTGCGAGCACAAAACAAACTAATATTTAATAAGATGCTAAAATAAAACTTGCTTAGAGATATATAAATATTTGTTTGCTTTCTTTGGCACATAACTCTGAACCACACACATGCTTACAGACATTCACACCTGAAAACCTACATTCACACAAACATGCACCACAGTGAAACACACACTTTACCCTTGTTGCCTGCATAACAAATTATGTTTATGCCTTCAGCACTGGGTTGATAACACTTTAGTAAATATAGATTGTTTATGGCTATAGCACATTATAGAGTCTCAGCTGTGTCTATGCCTCTACTGAGACACAAGGGCAGGATCCTCAAACAATATCTACGTGTGTGCCAGAGTTAGAAAAAAAATACATCTATATTTATTTGCAAATGGAAAAGTTTATCTTGGGGATGAACTTTTGTGGGTCGAATGATGCATTTCACCAAGTTATTGGCTTCTGCTGTCAAGGTTGCCCGCTTGTCTCAGACAATTTCATTCAACTGGCAACAGCCACCAAGAGAGTTCATATCAAATATCTGCTCTCCTTATTATTCTAATGATCACTGTCAATCTTGATGGATTAGTGTATGCATTATCGACCTGAAAATATGGAAGAGAGAGAGACAGACTCAGCATGCATCACTGAAGGAACAGTTTGGTTTTATGGGCAAACCCATTAGGCGCGTTAATCAGGATAAAATGTCTATCTCATCTATTTTCAGTGGCTGACCGCAATAATGAGTCATTAAACATTGTGTTTCAGAGAAATCCATCTCCATCTTGCCCCAAAGATATTCTGAGATTATTCACATTACCTCTTATTCTCCCCCAAAGTATAGCATCAGATCAAATTTTGAAAGCATCTGCAGAGGAAGTTGGACAAAGATGAAATAAATCAAACCAAATGTTTTAAAATGTTAATCAGGAGGTAAGCATTCATACTCAGCTTCTATGTTCATTGAAACATGTTCTACAGCGGACAGATTTTTGTACTTTGCCAAAATCCTTCTGCCTGATGAAAAGACTCTCTAGCCTATATTATGTGAGGTTCAATGATATTTGCGGTCATCTGTTATGTCATTGGCTGTGTTCACATGCACACGGTATCCTGGAGACTATCACATTTCCTGTTTGAAGCCATCTTTGCAATACACTGTTGCCATGAACAATTTCTATTACTCGTGTTTCCATTTAGATCTGTAAAAATGAGAATACAACTGTGTGTATGTATGTATTGTATTTATTGTAGTCTGCTGGAACTCTGCATTTATTATAAAAATTAAACGTCATGTCAAGTAGAGCTGCATGCATTTGTACTGTATAATCGATGCCTTAATCAACCCTTAAAACCTTTCATTTAAATGGTGATAAACCGGGAATACGAGAAATTAGTCCAATCGCACATGAACTGTCCATTAAATATGTCATTACTTTGTTGAAACAATATTCCTTTGCACATAATGTAAAAGTTAAAACTGATCATTTGGAATTTTTTGCATGTCATCTAATTTATAATTGTATGCTACAAAAAGTAAAAAATGAATAATGAAATCCAAAAAACACTGAATGACAGCAACAACAAAAAACCCATGTTACCCAGAGGCAGGAATAAATCAAAACTTATGTAAACTGTGGGTGGCAATCTTGAAACAAGACCTTCAAAATGTAATATGTATGACAAAGCAGCAGTTGTCAAACAATGACAACAGAAAATAAGAAAACAGAACAAAAACCACAAAGTGGAGAATTTGCATTTTCTACTATGCAAAGTAAAAGTAACATTTGTGACCACACAGAACCTGGGGAGCTTATTGATTTAGTTAATGAAAGGATTTCCTATTGCTTTAGCTGCACCGGGCGGAGCTGAGCTCATCACATTTTCATGCCCTTACGTACAATTGCTTAAGACGGCAATGAGAGCTAATGATTCTCCAAAGATTCTCCATAAGTGCAATGCTGTATAGCCCGAACTAGTTTCATTACGGTAGGTGGCTTAAAGCGAAAAGGTAAAAGCAACAACAAGCACTGACGGGAAACAGCCAATCGGAACACTTACTGAGAAAATAGGAAGAATGGAAATCAAACACACACACACACACACTTAAATCCATTCCTATTTACGGTGTATCAAAGTGATTTTTCAAATTAGATTCAGGCTTGGATAATGAGACAGACTTGGCAAATGCCATACATGACACAGCACGGCAAATCATCACTTATGGATCTTATGAAAGCCTTTGTAGCATTTTATTGCAGGACAAGATCTACTGAATGATGTATCTTGCAATTAAATTAAAAAAGATTCCACTTGCTCAGCGGTGCTTGTGATGTGAAGCAGTGCTGAAAAATACTGTTTCCTTTCAAATATTTGTGAAGGTTATTCTTATGGTGCCTTCAAATGTAGTCTAGTTTACCATGTTTACAAGTCCACATGAATGCCCCCCTCATGTGGTATTCACGACCTCGGAAGTGGAAATTTCCTGAAAGCTACAAGTTCACGAGTTGTGACGGGTTCCCTGACGGTTTCAGATATTAAAACTTTCGTTTAATTAAATTAGAATTTACAAAAAAATAAAAAAACTTTGAAATGGAAAAATAAGTGTTCAATAAGTTTCAGGGTTTTGACTTTTTGCCTAAAATTGTTCATTATGTGCTATTGAATGAGATTATTAAAAATATCAGCATATCTCATTATTCATTTATTATTCTTTCCTTCTCATTTTCAAAAACCCCAACATTTTTCTCACCTAAAATAGGCGACACTGTGCCTGCAGGCCATGGCCATGTGTGTGACATTTTGCAACATATTTGTGACTAATGGGATAGCGATGTGCCTCGGTTTCTTTTGAACATAGAAAGTGTGCTAAGGCAGAAAAAAGGTTGGGGAAACTCTGCCTGAGGCTGTGTACTTGCTCAAACTTACTAAAAACTGTAATCCTTAACAAAATATACTGTGGCCTGTTGTAAAGCAATTTCTGTGTGAGACTGTGTGAATAATGCTATTGATTTAATTTTTGTAATATGCACGTTCTAGCTGTGCGTGGTTACATATCTTTGCTTTGAAACAAAATTGCTTGATTTTTGTGCATGTCTGTGTGTGCATTGCGATGTTTATATCATATATGGTTTATATATAGTTTTATACTTGTTTATATTATGTTTATGTGTTAGTTCAGTGTTTGTGTGTATGAATCTGCATTGGCAAGATTGCATGGGCGTGCGTGTGTGTGAAAGAGTGCATAAAAGGCAATAATCTACGAAACAAGATTATTTGCATATGCTTTTGAATTAGGCTGCCAGACTCCTCCGCCTAGTGTTTAATCAAGCATTTAATCAATTCACCACATACAGCTGTGTAGAAGCCCTTTTTGCACTCTCACCAATGTTCTAATCCCACAACCTTTCCAAGCAAATAGGTCTGCAACATATTTCAACATCCATTCACAGAGCAAGTGCTCAAAGTAGCAACATAATTCATCAAATATAATTCATAACACATTCCTTTAGATACTCACAAAAATCAGGATTCAACCTTCAAGCAGTTCATGAAATCCTTTATAAGTATATAATAAGAGAGCAAGCACAGAACACCAGAATAAGAGGGATATAGTTCTGTATAAACCAGTATGAATTACTTCCATTTTGACCCCTAGGTGAGGTACATTAAGAACTCCCCCTTGTTAACTAACTTTATATGGATAGTTAGAGGTGCAGCGCAGCCTTATTGTCTAGCCCAGCTGAGATGCCCACAGAGACCCCACAGACGTTACAGTAGCTCTACAGTTGAACTTTGCTGTTTTTACAGCCAAGTGACAGTGAAGATGTCACGCACTGACTGCTGGGAAAAGTTCCCCTGTAACACTCTATTGATTACCTATTGCTGACTCTTAGCTGCAGAGCACTTGGCGAGAGGTTGACTTTGTCTGGGTGCTATTCAAAGCAGAAATACATCTGGTGATGGAAGAGCATTTAAGGGGGCAAACCAAAATGGCATTTTGCAGCGAGGACACACTACAAAGCCAAGCACGAGAGCGTTTGGCTAGAAACCAGAGTGTTCCCTGTACCCAGAGTACATCATTCCAAGTAACACTTGTTCTAGTGTCTTATACAACTGTCTAAAGAATACCCAACAGTAAGAACATGCACAGATTTTAAATGAGTATAAATGCTGCCTGCTTTCAGATAAAACAACATGTGTTATACTCTCTTTAATATGATATCAGTGAGTAGGATGGTGAATAAAGTCACACCAAAAACCACTTGGACTTGGATCCAAATGATTAACAGCTCTTTCCTGTAAACAAAATCTAATACAAACAGGTAATGAAGAAGTAACTAGTAGTGCTCAGGTAATTTATCCAATAATTTAGACATTACTATAAGTAGAGACTGTTTTCATTTAATATTGTCGACTTTGTGACTCAACTGCGAGTGCCTTTACTACTCACTCAGGAAAGTCTGAGGATGCCTGCCTTTGTGAATATCAAATAGTCTTCAGCTTCGTCACCTGCCCTTTTCTCTGCCAGTGACTTCATACATCACAGTGTTGTCTGAGCAAAGCCCTTGGAACATGGAATTTATACGAGATTACAGTTTTACTCTCAATCTCTGACTGTACTGTCATCACATCGGAGCACTGAAGAGACAGCATAGGATGTACAACGTGTTCAATAACTGATATATGCCTATGCAAATGATATATGTAACATAAAAAATGTATAAAATAATCATTATACTAATATTCATAATAGTATTAAAAAATAAGTTAATAACTATATTCTATTCTATTCTCTTAAATAGGGCCGTTTATCAGGATTGCTTCACTGCTGCTGCTTATAGAAGCCTTACAGTAAATGAACTACTTTGTAGCTTGCATCATGCTGAGTGAACTGTGTGAGTAGCTTTAGATAAGACTAAGATGAAAGAGCAGTGGGTTTTGGACACATTTTTTCTGCTTACTTGATAAGGATAACTCGCCACGACCACAGGGCTAACCCAAAGTCTGGCTGTGTGACAACCGCGATCACTAATGTAAGAAGCAACGCACACATCATCCAGACAAATCCAGAACAGGTGCCAGATCAAGAGGAACTATAAATTAAACTCCATGTATTTTTCACTAATCCAGAGAAGTTTAACTGGGCACTTTCATTTTGAGAAGCCAGTATCCTTTAACACATGTTTATTCTAGATCAGGGATGTCAAACTCACATTAGTTCATGGGCCACATGCGGCCCAATTTGATCTCAGGTGGGCCGGACCAGTAAAACCATTGCATAATAACCTATAAATAATAACACATCCAAATTGTTTCGTTACGTAAAGAGGTACAAGTACATTCTGAAAACGTTCACAATCAATTAACCATACATTTACAAAACAGGTGATTAACAGCTTGAAATGTCTTAAGAAAAATAAGTGCAATTTCAACAATATGTTTCACTTTTTCCACATCCAGTAAGTCTGCTGTCATTACATGTGCATTACCATTTGCAAATTACAGAGGATCAAAGGTAAAAGTTTAGTAAAGTTTCCTACGCTTGAAAGTGTTGTGTCATGCAGTGTGTACCTAAGTACCTGGGATTTATTATTTCACATCCAGCATAAGGCCTGCTACCCACATGCGGGACAAGTTAGCTTTCAGGCCTTTCTGCCAGAAAAGCTTTGTGTCTGCTGCTCTAATTCACACTTTACTCACACTTTGCAAAGTCAGTGGGCTGGATTAGACCCTTAGGTGGGCCAGTTCTGGCCCATGGGCCATTAGTTTGACCCCTGCTCTAAATGGTAGTTGATTTTTTCTGGGGAGCCTCAACAATAGCTCTTAAAAAGTTCAATTCACCTTCAAAATCTGCTTTTCTGCTTTGGTTTGGTTTGACAACATTTTCAGATGACTGCTGCACCAAGACCAAACTGTAAAGGAGCTCAGTGGCATTTGGTTAATGGTGCTCACAAGTACCAAAAACAAGATTGTCATAAGTAGAAGAAGTTTGTGGTATTAGAGCCTAAAGCGTGAAATTAAATCTAGTTTAGCAAGGCAGCAGCTAATTAAGCAAAAAGACAACAGCCAACAGGGCAAAGAGAGATAGAGACAAACATGCAATATAGTGGTAGAATCTATCAAAGGTAAAGACATCAACAAGCTCAGAAAACAAAAGAAAATCAGTTTAGTGATCCTGAAATAGAAATCCTCATCAACGAAGTAACACGCTTTACAAACTTTTTACAATGTTGCAATTCCATTCTACCTGAGCAAACCTATCTGGGCATCTATTGGGAATCAAATTAATGCAGTGGAAGTTACTACATACTCTTCTAGGGAAATGAAAAACAGAAATGGACTGACATAAAAACACAAAGGAAAATCCTTGCTTATGGCTCTGTAGACATTCACTACAGAGCCTTTGGAAGAGGCAGACAGCACTGATACAGCTGACGTCACTCGAGAATACTAAGGTAATAATACACACTTGTAGTGTCTTTAGTGCCACTACAACTGCCTTTATTGATTTTTGTATCAAAGAAGATTTTGTTGAAATTAAGTCCCCTTTCATTTAATATACAAGTACATTTAATATATATTTGCACCTTCTTTTGCAAGCTGGAGGAATTCAAATGCAAATTGCAAAATTGTGAATGCTAGTAAATCCAACAGAATGCTATTCAACCACCATTTGCACAGTCCCTCCTTTAAACTGTGTGCAAAAAGCAAGGAGGCGCATTTCATTAAATAGCAAAGCCAAGCGCACGGTTCTTCTGGCTGATGTGACTACTTGACATATAACAAATATTTCTAGGTGTACGAGTAAATCTGGCCCCAGTGATCCTCACCAGAAGGGATAACTGCCTGCTTTCTCATAAAACCTGTAAGTACATCAACATGTAGCCACAATTGCAGTTTTGATGTGGTACGCTGTTCACACATTTCACATTAACGATTTAATATACACTCAATTGCCCTTTTATTATTAGGCATTTTGCTCAGCCCATTTATATCAACGAGGGTAGGGTAAATACCTGAAACACATCTCTGTATAACACAATACAGGACCACAAACTACATCCTCAAAAATGAATTGAATCATTGTTTCAACAAAAACTGAACCTTATAATTTTCATGAAGGTAGGATTTATTGCTGTACTGGATATAGGTGTGCCTAACAAACTGGCAACTGAGTGTACCAGTCAGATAAATATAAATTAGATATTCTTTCACTATCTGATCATGACAACTAACTCCACTTCAGTCAGTGAAACACAATCAAATTAAATGCTTAAATGACCTACACGTCATTGATCAAGAGAAAATTGTCATTGCTTTATGACCCATATAAGTGTTTTGTAATCTGATGGTTTAAGGTGCAAGTATGCTCCACCAGAACTGCTTATTGGATGGTCAAATAGGAACGGCAATGTTTGCAGCCACTCCAAGGCTCGACTGGCAAGCTGTGCAGAGGTGAGAAAGGAGTCGGGGTTTGAACTCTCTAGCTCTCTTTTGTCACTTTTCATGTGAACTACTAAGTACAACAATATAAAAGGTCTTCCAAGAAACACTGCTTGAAAATGTGTGCCTTAATTCCTGTATTTAAACAACATTGCGTCTCACAACACTTAGAACTGCCTTGCCTAATGATGCATTATTTGGCAAACTTGAAAAATACAGCATCTGCAACATATTCCAATGTGAACAACAAAAAAAAGTAATTAATGAATGCTTATTTAAAAGATGTGGCATTTTGGAGCGTATAGTTGGTCTGATGTTTCTCCATTCAGTTGAGTTCCTCTGCGACTGCCATCTCATTCCACAAGCCCCTTGTTAAGAAGCATACAAAAACATGAAAAACAATTATGCCTAAGCTTCTTTTCCATAATGAATCCAACCCCAACAGTTGTGGTAATTGCCGTCATTATTGTGTGCAGTTCATATGTAATGGATGTGCAGTGGTTGCTCTGGCACAGTCAAGAGAGAATGAAAAACTATTTTGCCGAGAAATTGTGTTTAGAAATCAAAATGATTTCTAAATTCTGACCATTAATGCAGCAGACACACACACTTCGGGACTTCCAATCTTACTGTAACATCCGTGAACATTTTGCACATGTCAAATTATTAGTAGAACATTCTGCAATGCTTCTATTCTCTCAGAGTGATGCTCTATGATTACTTTGCTAAATGTGCATTTGATTGGTTCTCTGGCTATTTGCTTTGACCATTTCCATATTTTTATGAATAAATGAATAGAATAAATTGCAGAATCTTACTAGCAGTACTAATAATTATTCACATTTAAACAGTTTCACAATATTTGTTTTACTGCAGGATGACCACCTGGCTAAATGTGCTAAGGCTAAGGTGCTGGAAACATCAATGAGATTTCCGCACACTTATATCAATGCAGTGTTTCACTTTCTTATGAGCTTATCAGACCTTTATTTTGCTTTAGCTAAATGATTAAAAACCCATAATTATAGTATACAGATATTTATTTTCTCATGCTGAAAACACATTTTCTCACAAGGCTTTTGGCAGTGAGTTCTAGGGACAATACAACTTCCTATTAACCTTGGTGCAAAATCACCTTGCGTTTACAAAAGTGGCAGTTGAGAGGAGTCTCAAACCATGGTGTATGAAGAAACTCAAAAAACTCTCTTTGTTTCATTAAAACATGGAACAGTGGAGATGAAGTCACAGCCTTCACTACTCTCTTCACAATTACACCCACTTACTTTTTCCATTTCATCACTTTATATCCTTGACAACCTCTTTTTAATCTACTGTAGGATTTAACCTTCTTTACTGGGCTGTGAATGCGTGCTTTGGTCATCAGTTGTAATCCTGTCCACGTCCACCTCTTATTATTTCTTTCCTGCTCTATAGTTACATTGCAACACCTCCTGCTTTGATATTTCTTTACTTTAATATATTCCGTTATTACAAAAGGTTACAAAAAACTATGTTTACCTTAAATGAGCCATACCAAGAAATGTGTCCAGTTTGAAATGGAAATGTTAATATTAAAGGAGCCTTTAACTCGACTTTACTGAAATCCCTGTAACATACTGAATGCAATATATGCAGCTCAAACTGTTCTCCTTTTAACGGCTTCACCATCACAGCCTTTGTGGATTTATCTGCGATACAGTACATTTTTTAAAAGGCATTTTGCAAAAGTATAAGTAGTTATAATAAACATAATTAATATAGTATAACTAATGAACTAATTAGTATTGCATTAATGAAAAAATTTATCTTACTGGAGAGTTATGCAACGTATGATCTATTTTTTCTTGTCAAATGATATCCTTTATTTTGCCTTATTATAGAAACCACTTAGCTTTTTGAAAAGACTCCCTGATACTGCTAACCACTAACTCATACCACATAACTTCATATTTTTCTTTCTTTCTTTAAGCTATATTTTACAGCATGTGTTCGGAGTCTAATAGCAGGTAAAGCAGCAGGTTGCCTCATTTCTTCCTTCGCAACCTGTAACTTGCATGACTGAGCGAGATATGCCTCTCTGCTGGTTGTATCACTGCAATAAGGGATTTACAGCAGATTTTGTCATAAAGCTCTGGTTTGTCGTTTAAATTGTGAGATTTAAAATAGTGCTAGAATGTAGATTTAACCTGAGCAGGTGTTGTTTGAATCTCCAGTGGGCGTATCATTAACATCCAGAGTTATTTTAACTTTTCAGTCCCACAAGTGCAGGATCATAAACAAAAGAATAAATGTTGTTTCAGCCAGATCTTTTTCTGGCTTAGTATAGCATAATCCTTTCGTCAGCTGGTGTCTTTCCTCATGGGTGGAGCTTTAACAATAGAATTAATATTAATCACTGTGTAGCTTCAGATGGAATGGTTAAAGAGTAGGCATTACGAATAGACCAGCTATACGACTGACATGATTCATCTTACCCTTTATATTTTAGCCAGTGTGGTCTCATCAGGAGAGTGGCTAAGTGGGGTAGCAAGGAGTGATAGAAGGGATGAGACATACATCACCAGACTCTGTCTCTGAGGGTGACAGATGTCTACTTCACAATACGGCTTTAATTCTAGGAAGAAGGAAAAAAATCGTCATCTCCTAATCTCACAGAATCTATCTCGGCAGAAGGAGATGATTTACAAATTAAAAAATTGCTAATGGCATCTATTTTTACATTTCATCTCGACTATGAAGATGATGTTATTGTAGGAATCTAAAGCAGTGACCTTCGTTCTTTCCCTTAAACCAAATGACACAGAGTGTCAGTCTAACGCAATAATCTGCCACTGATTCATGTGCAGCCGTCCAACATATACAGCACTGGCCTCTATGTTTTTAAGTAATGAAATAAAAAGGCAACATAGGGTTACTTTTATTACGTAACATCTGTTTTGTTGTTGTGGCATCAGATGTCCAACATCTGATATCAAGGACATTTCACTGCATTTCAATGAAGTCAAAGTGCACTGATTTTTTTCTCTTTTTTATTACTGCTACTTTGCAAAGTTGGGGCTGGGCATAAATATTCATTGGATTTTCACAGAAAAGGGGGGATTAGATAAAATGGCAAACAAAACTGATAATACACTTTATTGAATCTACAATTTGATTTCATCCTAAAACTGGCATTTTCTATCCCTTAGTGTTACTATGACGTGATGGAGGTCTCACTATCCTGCAGAATGTAGCCCAATGTTCAGTCAGCTGTGACGAGGACTAATGTGAGCTTTCTCTTACATTCAACTCCCCTTGGAAGAGGCAGCCACATGAGGAAACTGAGCAGCTGAGTGGGTGCGTAAATCAAACTGCTGAAATGACAGGAAAGAAATTCAATTCAACTTTGCCATGGCTTTTGCCAAACAGGTGCATAACCAACATTTAAAACACATGGTAAAGGTGTTTTGCAGGCTCGACCGGATAACTACAAAAATACATAGTGAAACAAAGTAATTAATGTGAAGGCAACATTACCCTTACGGGTTAGGAGCTACATCAAAATTGCTGTTTCTCAAGAAGATGCAATTTTGTTTGCACCAACACCATTTGTTAGGAATGTCCACATAATTCCTTCGATCCCAATCGAGATTCTTTAATATTGAGGATCTGCCAATGCCTTTGAATTCAATGTTTAGTTATGTTTTTTCCCTTTATATTGCAGCTGCACAGCTAAAGTAAGCCTATGTAGTATAGTTTCATATGGCATTTTGTGCAATATTTATGGGAACAGTCTGAGGTAGGAAGGTTTTTCCAGCCTTTATTCCTCCCCAGCATGATACAAATCCTCAACCACCATATTATTTACCGGGAAAATAATAATAACAAATAGATGAAAATCAACAGACTTTAACCCAATAATATGTTTACATGTCTTGCTTTCATACAGCAAGTGTGTAACAAAAAAAATAGGACTTCATCAATGTACCAATACCAACCTTGATCATCTGGATCAGTTTACAGCAGTTCATTAGTTTTTTTGTTGTTGTTTAGTTTTGGTCATTAAAGTTTGACTAAAAAGAGTTTGAGTTCATGACACAAGCTCAGAAAGGGAGATTCGCAGTCTGCCAATCTATGCTCTACACACTTAAAGTGCACAGCTCTCCAGCCCGTTTTCCCCCTCCTCCTTTTCCTGATTACCATCACTTCCCCATGCTGCTCTCTAAGTTTGATTAAGTACAATCCAGTGTTGGTGTTTGATACATGGCTGAGGACTGATGTTACTCTGCTGCGTCAAGATTTTGTGCAAGCATTTTCCTTATTCCCACGTCATATTCATCATTTTCATTACAGTCTGGATACGTAGAATCTGAACCTACTGAGAGGTCTTATAACATGGGAGCATCAGCACGACAGATACACGGTTACATGATTTGCAACACTTTAATCCACATTTTGAAAAATTTTACAATTTCAAAAATAAATACTGGGATTTCATAACGTTTCATGATAGGCTTCTACAGAGCGATGTTCTCTAAAATCTGCTATTGCCAACCATAATCTCAGAATCTGTTGTTTTTCTTCTCTCTTGGCTAATTTCCTATATTCCTCTATCAAGGTAAATCAAGGTCTGGGCAGTGTCACTACAGCTTAAGTATTAAAGATAGTAAGCTTTGATCAATGAGCAATAAACTTGATAATATTCACAACAAACAGCGTGAAAATGGCATATAAGCACACTGCTTAATTACTGCTTAATATTAACTTGAGTCAATATAATTGATGAGAAGGTGACAGTGTCCTTTGTAGCAGGTTGACGCTGTTGCTAACACAGCCTACATTGTGCTGCGTGACTGTTAATATAATGGTATCAAAACCCGCAGTAAAGCTAATGGCAAGTCATTTTAACTGCTAAGCATGGCGGTTTTGTGTAGGGGAGTGATACAATTGAGTAGAAAGATTGTTTTCAGATACTGTGACTTTGTTCAGAGAGAGAGGTGACGTCTAATGTGCTGTAAAAGGCTAGAGTTCATATAGATTGCCCATCTGACCATGTGATCTATAGGGAATGAAAAAAATAAAATGGCTAGTGTATAGTATAAGATATTGATGTGTTATTGGAGTATAAGAATTAAATTGGCCTAATATCATTAACTAGATTAACCAGAATGAAATTACATTAAAATTATATTATTATCTTTAAGACAAACGTGACGGCGGGTTAAGGTTTCAATATTGTTTAAATTACTATTTAAGTTACTAGCTAATGGCCACAAGAGAAGAAAACTTAAGATAGCTTTGTATGATGAGTGCTGTGCTCTTCAAAAATAACTGTGTAAAGGTTAAGCACAAGTGTTTGTTTGTGTATACAGCTTGGAACTTTATGCTCGCATGCCTCAAGAGATTGCAATCAGAAGAGGACAGAATCACACCATGACCCCACATTATATCATAGTACAGGTTAACTCCTTGATGCATAACAGCAACACAAGCAACCAATGGTGAGGAGTCATTACAGCTCCACTGTTCTGAAAACACAGTGCTGTACCAAAGAGGTTACCAGGTAGAAGGCATATGCCACACTCCTTTTCACAGTTAAATTAACGTTGACAGTTTTATTGGGCAAGAATAAATGAGATAATCTATGCTTTATATAGGAATTCAGAATGGAGGAGCAAGCAGCAAAAAGTTAAGTGTAATCACCCCGGAAGATGAAGCCACCTCACAAGCTTCATCATGAAAGACAGTGAAGTAAAATAATCATACAGGCTATGATCTACGTGCTGCCTTTTCTATTATTGTATAATTCATGTCACGTGTTCAGGACATTAATTCTCTGAACTTGCAAAACAGGTTCTGCGGTGGATCAAAGGTTTGCTGATACATGTTATCATAGATGACAGATGTTCTAGGATGAACAGTCTTCTCCTGTCATTCACTGAATCTGTCTGTGAAACTTGGCTAAGACCTGCTCCTGTGACTGGAGATTGATGTCTTCCTGATTTCTTTGGTGATAGAAAATGTCCCAAGGGACGAAAGTCTCTCCGTGGCTCATACGGAGGAAGTCAGCACGTGTAAAAGGAAATAATCTGTTGTCATGAGATGCACAGCCCACACAATCTGACCTTACTCCCATCTGCACAGCTTCAGCCCATCCAGAGTGACGTCAATGTGCAGATTAGAGCTTCGCACCCCCCCTCCCCCTTTTACCATCTCTTCTATTTTTTCACGCCTAATCTGGATTTTTCATAAAACCTCTGCGATGCTGCATTCAATGCCTAGTAGATGGCTCTGAATAGCTCTCGACATAAGAAACTGAAGAATTAATCTAAAAAGGCAAAACAGTAATTTGGAATATTGCAGTTACTGATACTGAGAGTAGGGGGAAGTGTAAAAGGGTGCTTTAAATTAAAAGTAAAAAGAATGGATGAATGTAATCTTCATTAGAGGGGAGATCAGATAGAGGGCTTACGTAATATCACATATAATTATGAGGATTGGTCAGATATAAAAATAAAATGAAGAATCTCCTTATAATTCTACATAAATGAGGAGTGTAGTTAGTTTTCCTGAACTTACAATATTGTTTCCCTTATCTCCAATCTTATCTCAGGTTTGGTTTATTTTACTGCTAATGCAAGTCATACTGACCCCTCCATGTTTCTTTATAACATAACCTTGATATACTGTATGTACTGTATGCTAACAATGAAAAACACAAGGACAGCCAGTGCTTTATCTTTTCAAGCTGAGGTCACAGTGACGTTGAATAATTCCACTTCCTCTGGTTCTCCAAAAACGCTCACTACTAGCAAAAAGAAAGCAAAGTGCAAAGAATCCGAACGTCTGTGCATGAAAAATGATCTGTGCACATAGCAGCGTTACTCCTGGAAGCTCAAGCCCCCTGTGATGAACCATGAATGCAGAGATAAGCGTCATGTATAGTATACAAGGCACTTCTCAAAGTCTTTAATAAGGAGGGTAATGTTGGGACACAGTGGCAGAGCAATTGTTAGCACTCAGCAGCCATGTTTGAACACGATAAGCAAAATCGCATAATCCACAGTAGCATATAGGAAACAGCGATGGGAGAATACAGCAAAATTGCTAAAGCCCGTCAAGAAACCCCTGCTTATTCTAAGTTTAGAAAACTAAGGTTATGATATCAAAATAATACATCCATGAAAATGAAACAGAAAATGTAATTAACGGATAGCATTTTTGCTAGGGAACATATGACACTATATGACAATACTGTATGCTAACTGTAAATCACAAATAGGGATTGTATACTTTCTCTATGTAGCCCATCTTGGGGGACCTTTCTGAGAAAAGCTTCTCTGCTCATTTTCCTATCTCTGCAAACCACCAGCTGCTGAGGGAATCAGAGTTGCTTCAAACTCCCACACAAGCCAAAGACATCAGCAAGCCAGCCTATATCTGCGTTTGAAGGACTTCAGGGGTAGAAAGGGAAGTTACTGTGCTGTTTGAACTTCCTTGCCCCAAGCCTTTAGTTGTCTCCGCCAATCACAGGCTTTATCATTTGATCATTTGGAGTGTCACTGAGAAAGCAAATCTATTTCAGCAGCATAGGCAAAGGAAAGTGCATGCTTTCAGGACATTTTTCTTGATTCTCCCCCTTACCACTTCCCATGCAAGAGGCTGTTGTGGTGCTGGTGGGGGAGGACAGATTTGTCATGACGGTTACAGATTCTGTTGCGTTATTTGCATTGTGGGAGACATACGCCCTGTGGCCAGACCCCTTGGGCTGGATGCTACTAGGCAGCAAGTCATCTCGGATATAAACCCCATAGCTCAACATGCTAGCCGTTAATAAAATATGTAAATGGCTCTCCAGTGAGTATTTTGACTGCAAATACCACAGTTAAGCTCATCCCAAATGGCAAAGAGATGAGTTTCACACATTTACCTGAAATGCAGTTGGTGCCATGTATGCTAATGCTCAGAAGATGTTATTCTTTCACATGTGGCTTATCACTGTCTCAGACGTTTCAGGGTGTCATGCTATTGGGATGGATGCCTTTGAAGAAACTAAAAGCGAGAATTTCGTTCAAGATCAACACCCGCACCTCAATGTGAAAAGCAAATGCATGAATGGTTGAGAAGTGTAAAACCATTTCAGACCTGCTGTTCGAAAATTTGTGAGATAAGTGTCTGAGTTTTGTTGAATAACGTTTATTCACAATGTGATTTTCACAAGAAAATATTTAAACTAAAGTTGAAAGCTTCAACCTTTGAGATCTTTGCTACTCAGACTTCTACCAACATAACAATGGAAGTGAATGGGTCTTGTTTGTGGAGATTTCTACAGTTATATTTGAAAAACTCAACAACAATGTCCTGTGACCTAGACAGTTTTTTTTTTTCTCTTTTTCTCTGGAAAAGAGATGTTTCTAATAATAAAATGTAATCTGTAGACAATCTCAGTACTAGAAACAAATAAATTCACAAATTTCTACTGCATTGAGATTTTGCAAGAAGTCTCAGGGATGGATATTTTAAAACCTCACCATTCAAACCTAAACTATCCCCACTGCTAGATACCACTTGAATGAGTGAATGGGTAAAACGTTTTCCCCTTTCTTGTTATTTGGGTGAACTGACCCTGTAAAGACACAGTGAATCTAATCCTGTGTCCCTGTGTTAATTGTTCTGTCATCCAATCAAATCAAGTTTTAATCAAATCTAATAATTATATCTCGACCACATATTACATTTCACTCTGAGATACATCAGATTATGGAAGCTAAAGATGCTCTTGGCTTAAAGCAGTTAATAATCAGACATTATTGCAACCCATAGGCTATCTCCTGATGACGATTTAGCCCCTGGGGGGCAACAGCCAATCTTTCGGGGCTTCTGATGTAGCCAGCAGATATCTGGATAATGGACTTCCTCTTCCGTGCATCGATCATTCTTTACAGTCCAATTAACAATCTCAAAACCCATCGGCTATGGTCTGACAACGATTTGAATGCATACAAATGATAAAATAAAGGAAATAAAAAGTTAATATCTAGTGTTTTGAGATTGATAAAAAGCAAAATCATCGTCAGACAATAGCCAATGTGTTTCCACATTGCATTTCAGCCAAAGTTTTCCGCCTCTTTTGCTCTGCACACTCTTTGTTTAGCTGCGTGCAGCCAAAGTCCACTCAAACGTGATTGGTCAATACTACTCGAACTACAAACAGACTACAACCAGACCGCTTCCGATAACAGAATCTGTTTATAGAGATTAATAATCAGATAATAGCATCCATATACTGAAGTCATGCAGGGACTACATGACATCACAAAGACCTTTTAAGGTCATTTTTATTTTTAAGTAAAAGCCATATAATCTTTAGCATGGTGGTCTACATGCACAAAGCTGGCCGAAGCTCTCCAACAAAAGCTGTCATTTCAGGGTCACCAACCTGTTTTAAGTTTTAATATGGCTGTTTCATCACATTAAATGGGATTTCAAGTTACAAAAGATCCTGACTAAAAGGTGAGCATAACAAAAAATCATACTTTAATTGAAGGTGATCACTGAAGGAGACAATTGGTAATCACACACGGTACCTACAGTGATTGCTGTATGGGAAAGTCCTGGATTGTGGATTTCTTCTCCTTCGGTGAAGGTATTAGATACAGTCCAGCCACCTTGTGTAGTATTAGTGTCCTATTATCAGTCAATGTACTCTTTAGAGTAAGAGGTCAGCCAGAGGCAGACCCAGTTTTGTGTAGCTGTGTTGTGTGTCACTAGGTCCAAGTGAGCTGCACTCTTGTATTTCTTTTAACAAGTTACCACCTGAAAGAAATTAATGTAAAGTTTTCCACAAATACCAAACACCTCATTTTTGGAGCTCACTGTCACATCAGAGATATCAGTAGAATACATAATAGACTTTTAAGACATGTGAGATCCTATCAGCAACACGACCAAAGGATGTGATATTAAATTGTACTCTCTCATCAGTACTGTATATTCAGCCTAGGGTGGTCTAGGTGAATCAAGCACAGTCTGAAAATGAGTCGTGAGCAAAAAAATCAATAACTAAATCAAATAGCTGCATTGTTCTTTTACACTGATATCCCAAGTATACTCCTGCCAATGGCAGCACATACTGTGAGCTGGTCTCATAAGAAACAAATTCATATATAAGTATATTTAAATACAATGACTGACTAAATAACCAAAACAGAACCAAACAATGAAGACAGCTTCTAATCTGTGTATAATCATTTTATGTAACTGCTGAAAGCTGCAGTGCTGATGCAAAAGCCTGGTGATTGTTAGATAGTGGCATAACCACAACACATTTCCCAGCCAATATCCCTTCTCACTCCTTTTGAGTCAAGACCAGCCATCAGTAACAGTCACAGTGCACTGGAAACCATCAGATCTAACAGAGATCCAGTGCCTGTCAGCACTGCTATGATCCACAATCTACAAGCCAACCTACAGTACTGTGGCGTGAGGCAAGCCGCTTTATTCAGCTCGAACACAAGGGTTTAAAATAAATATGACATGAAATGCTAATCTTAACCTATTGTAGATTCAAACATAATTTTCAGGCATGTCATGTCATGTTTAGTTGATTGCCACTCTATAATTTTACAGCAAACCACCTGTAGCTGTAATATAATTTAAATATGTCTAAATTGACATAATTCTCTGCCTTTTTAATTGCATTAACCAGCGGCCACAACAGTGTGGGACTGTGCTGTTAAAGTCTGTTTCCCATTATGCTCAGTATCCCATTGACCTTTGACACAGTGAACATGTCTCTGTGAACGTTGGTTATTTTACTCCTTTTCCCTGTAATATTCCTACCACATTCTATTGGTTGCAAATCACTAGAGCTTGCCTGGCCCATTTCGTGATCTACATAAAATCAGAGCTCCTTGTACTTTACCGCATTGCTCTTTGAACCCGCATGCAGCTGTTCAGACCTAAACTTATAGAAGCTCCCCCTGGCCATTTAAATTCATTCTACGATATGTGAGGACTGCACATGTAAATATGTTATTTTATTCACTGCAACATTAATTGGGAAACCATTAAAAACAACATCTACAAATATGAGCACATAACTGATTGCACTGGACAGCAAATTGTCACTTGATGTGAGAGTGAACAAGGAGGGATATAATTCATGTAGATTTCAAGAAATGCATTATCCTCAATAAGAATTATGCAGAAGGAAAAATCTAATACTACTGTATAACACACTTCATCCACAGCTGCTCAGAAATGAAAGGGAAATGAGATACAGCCTTAGAGATACTTTGATTTCTATTAGGTAGGACTCATCTAAGAAAATGGTCTAGCGCAGAGAATGACTATGCCAGAGAAAAAGCTGCAATTTGATATATAATTTTTGATTCAGCATCTGAACACTCTTGTCTACAGTTCTTAATCTTTTAGAGAAATCTCTGAAGCCCTGCAAAACAAGTCTGTTCTTCCTTAAATGGCATTGTAATACAGACAGTAACACCACCTTTGTGCCAACTTATTAGAACGGTTTGGTTTTGTTTTTCTTTATTTGGAAGGTGGTGGAGGTGAAGTCCGTGGGGACAAAAAAAGGAAATCATAGAGCTACCCTACACAAGACTTAAATGTAAAAACATGGACGCCTCATTTCCACCAAAATCCCAAATGGGACTCGGAGAAAAGCAGCCCATCCCTTAACTGCAACCCAGAAGAACAAGACTATTTGCCCAATTAAATTCTAGGGTGTTGTAGGTATATTAATTTCTCCCCAACTATAAGTCATAAATCAAAACTTAACAGAGCACTATCTCTTGAACTGCAGCAAGTAATCTCAGAGCAGCAATTGTGATTGGTTAGTCTAGATGAAGCTCTGCCTCACGCACTTGTTGGTATACAGAAGAAATCAGGCCAACACCAATGTCAAACATGTTCTATTTTGTGACATCAACTTACATAATATCAGATTTTCTTCTAATAAACATATTAACCAGCAAGCAGCAATATCTTCAGGAAGTCTCTGCTCCTGGCTTAAAAAGGGTTGGGCGCATAGCCCCATGTAAAACCACAACGTACCACTGTTACACTTGGGTCTTTGTAAGAAATGTTAAGTAGTGAGCTTTAGAGGTGCTGATAGGTGGATTTTGTAACCTTTAGACAGAGCCAGGGTAGCTGTGTCCCCCGCTTCCAGTCTTTATGCTAAGCTAAGCTAAGTGTCTATAACCGAATACGTACAAAGTGCTGATTGGATTGGATGCTTAACAGAATTTCATTAGCTGAGGTTAGCTTGAAGGCAGTTTGTAAAGGAAGAACACATCTGGCAGACGAAGTGGGCTGCAAGATTTCTGGGTAGATACAGAGTTCAATTCTAATATGAGACACTGTATGCTTAATTTCCTTAACATTTTTGCTGACTTGAATGAAGCTGCTGGGAAAAATAAAAGTGTGACATTTCAAGATGGAGATGAGAGTGGTATCACCGACCACAGGCCCTCTCTTTGGGGAACCATATCTATCTTAATGGGTACATTCGATATATTTAAACCTGGGCCGTGTGTTTTTCACATATTTTTGAGTGTAAATGACTAATAGGTACAAAAAGTTTTGAAATTGGTCCAGTAGATCGCTTCAGGGCACAAAACAGGCTGCAATGGCTGCAAACGTAATCCTTGTGGGCAACTGCACCTGTCAAAAGTATGTCCACTAAAAGTGTTTTGCCACTTGTTATTCTAAGTGTCTGACAACATTATGTGACAGAGATAGATTCTTTTGTTAAAGAGTAAGATCCTTATTGTTTAACCAGTCCCACTCTGCAATCTTGCGAGAGGTTGAGAGTTCTTCTTGCTCTAACAAAAAGGTCTCTCCCTGAAGCCATTCTTTCCATAAGGTTGTCAGAAATTAAGAATAACAATCTGAGTCTTTTACTGGCAAAAACAAGCACTTTCAGTGGATGCATTTTGACAGATGCAGTTGCCCCCAAGGTTGCAGCCGTTGCAGCATGTTTTGCGGCTGCCAGCTGAGGTGATACCTATTAGTCATTCACACCCTAAAATATGTAAAAGACAAACAGAACCCAGGTTTAAAAATATCAGAATTACCCTTTAAGACACGTGTGCACGCAGAAATAAAGAATCCTTGATCTTGCTACTGGATACTGGTATGAATTGAATGTGATATCAAGAGAACAACAGACATCACTTTATATAAAGAATACAGCTTGGTGGACAGCACTGAAGGTTGCAATAAGGTGTACATATGGCTTACATCTACTTTGTTCAAACAGTAGAGACAGCAAAAGCCAGCCACAGCTGTGCAGTCTGTCCGTAGGTCACTACAACTCAAATCCTGCCAATTGATCAGTTGAATTCTACCTTTCACTTGTCTGTTGACATTGCCGATCAATGTTAACTCCTGCATGAAAACCAAATGTTTGGTTTGATGTGGACCTTGATTTGTCAATGAAACCAAAGTAATGTAACCTTCTAAGCTATAGTGAACATTTCAAATGAGCATGATTGCACAACTGAGGTAGTCCTAAGTACTTTAGTGCAGTTGTGCACTTGTGTGTAGCTCAGCATCATCTGAGCAGGACAAACCCAGAGGCGTTTTATCACTTAACATTATGTTAAGCCCAACTGACGTAATGATTTCCTATATGGATCAGCGGAGGTCAAAAACACTTCAAAACAACAAAATCCTCGGCTAACAGCGAATTAACAGGTTAGTTTCGAAGGCGTGTTGCTCTGATGTTGTATAGCCAGGAGTGAACTCTCCTCTGAAGTCCTTCAAACACTGTGATGTTACCAGGATGCGCAGAGTGAGAGCCTAACTCCAGCAGAATGAGAAGCAGCCTTATATACTCTTTCTATACTTGCAATGCAGCCTTGTAACGTATGGCACCATGTAGAAAAGAAAACGCCTCTGTTAAATGCCACAGGGACAAAATGTGAGGACAAGCAATATCCCATCAGTAAGGAAGCCTTCCTAAATGATGCTCCCACCAGATCCTTATCTGTTGCAAATATTTGAATAATACTGCCTTCCCCTAAATTGCAGTATAACATCCCCAGTCCCAATCACCACTGCCTCCCTCCAACACAGAAAATACAGCCCTGTAGAAGGCACCCTACTAATTCTTTCGGATATAGGCTACATATATTATTTCAAATCCAAATTCGCTTTCATGGAAAATGATCAATGTTTTGTTTTCATCCTCTGACATCCAAACGCGTCAACGGAGGATGGAGAGAGAGAGAAAACACGCGACACCGACGCCACCGCTGAACTGAGCAGACCGCACTGCTCGCGGGAATCTCAAGAAAAGAAAAGACGCACTTTCGTGTTTTTCAAGGCAACAACTTTAATATCTGTTGAGCCCAGTCGCTGTCTGGTGTGCCACGGCCACGATGACCAGGACGCAGAGGAGTGCGCTTCAGCGTGGTTTACTTGTGCTGTGCTCTGAAGTAGGTGTCACGCACGCTGGTCGCGATATTCAATGCAGATGAATGACGACTTAATACATAACCAGGCCTCCTGCTATCCCTCTTCTTGCATTTCCTTTGAGCACACCGACACCACGCATTGTGCAGGCTGAACTGAATCCGACCATTATTCATTGATTTCTCTCTTCCACGACTTGGTTTGCACGGAGGGGGAAAGTTGGCATGAGGCGAGCGCGGCACCGATCGCCTCCACCCGGCTGCCGCGTTAATGGCCAGATAGTAGTCTATTTTCACTGTCACTATATCACTAAACTCATTGACAGTTGGGCTATTGTCAGACCCCACGCGTGGATCGGAGGGCTCCACGCGAGAGGTTCCGACTGTGTGAATATGAAATGACAGGGTCACACTTACCGACGGCTAAATCCAGCAGATCTGCGCACAGGAGCAAGCACAGCGAGAAGACGGTCATCTTTCCCTTATTTTGCAATAAATCCCAAACTCCATTTGCGTTTACATGCTCTCCGGGTTTCGGCTGTGTAATCCCCGCCATTCCAGAGGTATGCGATTGAAAGGTGCCCCCAAACTATTCATGATGCAGCTCAAGTATAAGTGGAGAAATCGGAGAAGTTGGCAATGAATACGGCATTCAGAGAGGCGAAAATCGACCATGAGATCTAAAAAAAAAAAAAAAAAGAAAATATGATTCACTGGCTGCGATGACAGAACAAGCGGGGTGTGATTTTGTATCCTCCCCGTTTAAACAATAGGGAGCTGCGGTGAGCCGCGGAGCAGAGACTGACTCTGGAAAAGACGGAGAGGTTTGGTTGAAAATGTGTTCCTCTCTCTCTCTCTCTCTCTCTCTCCCCTCTCTCTCACTCCTCCCGCCCTTCAGACAGGCGCACAGTCATTCCTGATCACTCGCTCTTTTATTTCACACAATTTTCCTTAATCCTACCCTGGACCACTCTAATTCTGTCCATTAAGCCGATTTATTTCTGTTGGATTTTTTTTCCCCCTGTGAAAAACAACGGTTTTTAAAGATGCTCCGGTGCACCATATTGCCTATAAAGCAACTACAAGAATACGAATGCATAGAAAAAGCCGCGGGCAAACCACGTTTGCCAATTTATCAAACAATCAGTCATTTAATAATCAGCAAATATTTGATGTATGTTAATACAGCTTTTGCTTTTCAAACCTCATTTCCAACAAAAAGAGGTGAACTCTCTCTTCTGCAAATGAAAAGGTGCATCAGCTTAGTTTATCTTTGCTTTACACTCCACTAGGCATACATGTTGCATCAACATAGCAGGACTTGTCATTGTTACTGCTGTACACTAGTCCTCAAAATGTAAAAAAAATTAAATTTAACTGGGGAAGATTAACATATTAAATGTATTTTGTTGGAACAACACTGAACCCCATTACGACTTATTTGATCTTTATGAGCTGTGTAATGGACCTGATCGTGCAGGTTAAAGTCACTCTTCTGGTTCTGCAATCATTTGTCTCATTAAGGATCATCTATCATGCAGGCAGGCAAGTGTGGACTCAAGTGTCAGGGTGAATTTCAGCGATGAAGTGACCATTTTTACGTGGCAGACCGATACCTGTAGCTTGTGTTCTCGCCCATGTTATGAATATCTGCAGCACTACTATTTTGTAAATGTCAAAAGCCTATTTGTAAATGTCACTTACATTAAAATGATGCCCCACATGTATTCTAAAATAAAACAATGACATTTTCCACAAAAAAAGAAGAAAAATCCAATTAGCATCTCCCTGCTGCCACAAAGATGAATCAGTTTTACATCAGTCACATTTGATTAATAGATGTAGACTGAAATAATGGGGAGTTATTTCCTGCCATTATGGTCATTTCCAAAATCACAAGAAGAGTGTTCAGCAGTGACAAGGCCACAGGTGTTGCCAAGACTCCCCAAACTTTGACAGTCGCCTAAGGCTATGTCATTCTAATCAGCATCACTTTAGCGAGGTTAGCCCTGGTTTGCTACTCTCTACTGCTCCAGAATGATGTTTGCCTTTTGTGAAATGGTCCTCCGGGGTTCTTTTTCAAAGCTCTTTCAAAGTCCAGGCAATAAGTTATTCAGGAAGACAGCCACCAGCGTGCCAAATCCATTCCCCCAAAAATATGAATTCAGTTGAATGAAGCCATTGGTTTCCCATTTTCAGCAAAGCCGACTTAATATATCAAGGGCGTAAACTTGCATTGATCTGAGCACCTATAACATGAACCCCAGGAAAGCAGTTTTCTCTTTGGTGCTCCATACACTGTGCTCCATACACTGTGCTCCATACACTGTGCTCATTATTAGACCCTCGTCATGCAGTGCAACAACACCAAACCGCATAATGAGTTGAACAAGTTGTTCTTCAAATGGCTGCATGAAAAGAAAAAAGTGTTATAAATGTATAAATTCAAACTCTTTTGAACATGTAAATGTAGTGCCGGACACTCCCCCCCCCCTCACTGCTGACGGAGAAGAGAGGATGCTTCCTTGGTTAAGTTCTGCAGTACAAATGCACTATCACACATCTCTAGAGGGCAGTGTCAACAACAATTTATTAGGGTAACATAGCTGAACGTGTTGCTGTCCATATGGCATCTAACCCACTAACAAAGAGGGATTTTCAGTCTTGTGAGAGCCCACTTACTGTTTGCACGTGCTTCTCTGACTCTTTGTACCACAGGCACAAATCAATAAGCCTTAAACTGTTTGGGGTTTGGGGTTTTTGTTTTGCTTTTTATTTAGGATCTGAGGAATTGCAAAGAAGAGGAAACCTGACACGCAGATAGAATGGGCTCCATCTTGGTGAGGATTACTCTGTCTCCTCTCATTCTCCTTGTCTTTCCAGTTATCATTAAGGACTTGTTCCTTTGAATTACTTTGTTGTGATGCCTGTATCATTCCCACTAACCCATTTGCTATTGTTGCTGACTAAACCGTAGGCTATCGGAGGTTCATTTTGGTCGATGATTTACTCATGGCTACTGGGGTGACACAGTTCTTCATGTGTTTTCCATTGTGTACTAGCATGCACATTAGCTTGCTTAGCAGCACCTTGTCTAATTGCATGTTTTTATGTAAATAGAGTTCAAATAAAGAGCCAAATGAAACGCCCAACCACTAAACACAGAGGTGAGCACACAAAACTGTTGGCTACATTTAACTTGATGACATGGGATGAATATGTTTAAACATAGACTAAGGAATAGGTTGGGCCATATGATTGCTCAGTCCTATGCTTGTTCCCATGTGGGGTCTTATAAGACTAATCTGGGATCCCTTAGAAGAATGTTTATACATGAATGTATACTTGAAGTTAAAGCAGCCAAATCAGTAGTTTCATCTGGACCGCAACTGGTAACATACTACGAATGAAATCATAACGGTTGTGATGTTATGTGGATCCTTTGGGCCATGCATTTCAGTTTACGTTTGCATTTTGAGGATTATGGGAATTGAGTCTCCTAAGTGGGAACCTTGAAATCATGCATTTGATTTTGCAGGTGTGCTGTCACCTTATAGAAATGTCATCAACAAGTTTTCATAAAATGGCAATTTTTTCCCTCAAGAGTCCAGTCTTTTTGAGTCAAAAAGAGCACCTGATGCCTTGTCCAGTCCACTCCATGCTGAGGAAAGTGAGGACGAATTTTCACAATTCTCTCTGACTTGTGAAACAGGCTTCACCTTCACAGGCTCTTTATTCAGGTATATTCTTCTACTGGATCCCTCTCCCTGTCAGTGCTCATGCACTGTGGATTATAGGGAATATTTTGATCCCCCAGGCAGAAATGGCACAATAAACAAAAAACACCAGAATTTACTGCCAGGTTGTCTAAAACAGTGAGTTCAGTTAAGATTGTATCCTTCATTGTTGGCATTGGAAATCCTGACAGTAAGCCTTCACTCTTTGCAGTCTCGGGATCAGTGCCTTGGACAGCGGTCGTGACACTCCAGCTGAGCTGTACAGGAAACCAGGAGGGTGTAAAACTGGACCGATTGATAGTTTTGAACTTTCAGTGAAGCTTACAGCTGAACCAATATTATTTAGCATCAGCAAAATGTGCAGATCTCCATAACTTTGTGACGCAGAAGCCTCCAGACCAATAAAGTCACATTAACCTCGACCCCTGGCCATCTTGATGAAAAAAAGGTGCCAGGAAAAAATAAAACCATGTCAGCTATAAAAATGCACACACTTTATTAACTCTTAAATAGGTGTAATATACTGTATACTGTTGTGGTGTTGAAGGTTAATTTCCCCAGCTAGTCTACCATACTCCTTATTTGTGTTGGCTGTGTTCAATGGAGCACCAATAAAAACAGTTTATGAACATGTGGATAATCAGAAAAGCCAGATTCATCTCTATATTCTTTATAATAAATACATATTATTTGTTGACAGAGTGCATGCCACTAATACATATAGCTAAGAAAATATGATAAGAAAGTAAAAATATCAGCAAAACCACAACTGACAAACAATGGCTAGAATTCTTCCTGCCTTTCTCCTCAGGGCACACTGCCTGTGGCAAATTAGTTGGAGCTGCATTCACAATAATTGAATAACAAAATGTTTGACGGCATTAGTAATGGTGGCATAAGAACAGCCCAAATATCAGTCTGATTCTACAAACCATTAAAAATGTCTCCCCAAGGACAGATACGTGTCATTTACAACACACGCAGCTCTGTGCTCTGTGGAACAGCACCCAACACTTAAAAGGATCTGTCAGTGGAACCATCTAGCAAGATGACATGAATCAGTTGGCTGAAGCAAGTTGTGTACACAAACCAGTGACGCGACCTCTGTGTTTGTTTCTCAGTCAGACACCTGCGAACAGCAGTAGTGCAGTCACATGGGAATTCATGAGGGAACTGTTGCTAAAGATAACTTCTGAGCATTAAGAAGAGCTGCCAGGAGGATATTTGTCAGAGCCACGGGCATTTTGTTGGGAATGTGAGATTGCAAACAAAAAGGATTTTGTCCACCTTATGCCGAATGCACAGAGGTCCAGATTGACTAATGTGTGTTGCAGTTTTTATGCTGCAGTGGTATCAGCTAAGAGAGCAGATTTGTTAGGCCTAGTCACTAAGAAAATCAATTGTGCCATTAAGAGAACTTTGAAATGAGCACAAGGCTGGCCCAAAGTCTCCTCTTATTCCGTGTAATTTGGTTGTGCCTAATATGACTTCATATTCAAGAATGGAAAAGCATTTCCCTTCTGTCATGATTTGGTGGTCACAATACCATCATCTCCCCACAGTCATTCTGAATGGCCACACTGTTTGTGCAAACTCTTTATGTCGCCTGCCAAAGAATCCAACATACACTACAGTGATGAGAGCATTTATGTTGCAAGTGTCAGTGTATTGGGAGCTTTCTCAATGTCTAAGCTCTTGCCAATACAAAACTATTGTGTAATCACAATAAAGATGAATTCTCACATGTATACCAGGAGAGGTGCAAAGATGTTTTATCAGACCAGTGTTGAACATTTCTTTTTGACTCAGTGCACACTGACAATGAATAGGAATACATTCTGATTCGGTCAGTTCACTGAGGGCCAACCAGCACTGATGATTAAAACTACATGTGAGGGTCAGCCACACACAGCCCAGTGACATCCCATGGCTCAACTTCAGGTTGGTGAGCACATGCCCTTGCAGCCTCCAGTGCAATGGAGTTGTGCATCTGTAATATATTCTCTCATACTTCTAAGTCATTAAGAGGGGGAGGGATCCCTTTAAGGATCTATAGATAAAAATCACATTTCAAACTATGCTTGTGACTTTCTATAGTCTCCCTGTATTACTCAAATTATTACTCAGGGGGAATTACTATCCAAATGTGTGGCAATGGAATGGCCTCTTATTACCTGAAAGGTTGATATGAATATAAACTTGTCTTGTCATCAATGTAAATGCCCTGCCAGCTATTAACCATCTTTCAGTTTTGACCAATTGAATTGCCCAGATACAGTAGGATTGATTTGAATTATCTCCATTACTCAGTCCGAATGGCTTTCCTGTTTAGAGTCTGATGTGAGGAATATTTAATAAGACAGTTACATTTGAAAAAGCTTTTGCACTTCCATTAGTGAAATGTGACACACTGAGCACTGTAAAGTACTGAGAACAAATAAGATTATGATCAGTACTGCTTTTCTAACTGTTACCCAACTTTGTAGTCACTCACACAGACTCGTGAAAACATGGGCAGAAATGAAATATTGAGAAGGCAAGTTTAGCTTACTTTACATGGCCTTCAAGTGTATTCTCTATACACAAGGGTGAGTCTTATACAGAGATTAAAATGGAGTTTATCTCCCTAACCGAGAGCTGCAAATATGTCAGATGGAACAGTCGTATGTACATTTGTTGTGTAGTTGCTGTAAAGTTGTCTTCCTAAAAAACAAAAACAGAAGCTCGATGCAGTTTTAGCATGTTTCCAGGTGTGAAAGCAATCGTTTCAGTTTCCTGATACACATTCAAACACTGTTTTAACATGTATCCGGTAAGCATGTTTTAAAACCCGTCATGTGGTCACATTACTGTATTATAAATAAATCTTTAAATGACCACTGTTAGTGTTAATGAACGCTATGAATCATTTAAAGCTAAAATGTTTCCATAATTAATGTATTACGACAACTGCTTTCAAAGAAATGAATACCCAACTCTGTATGAAAACATGGATAAAAGGCCAGACTCAAGGTAAGCTTTTTTTGTGTTTTTTTTTACATTGCAGTTTTTCTATGTCATTTTCTCCCTCACACTTCTCAGACCCACAGCTTTGAGGCTCTTACATGTTGCAAATGCTCATTTTCAAAGAGATTACAACACATATCTGTCAGAAGCAGAATTGCATGGATATTATGCACGGGGGACGACTCAGAAGTCTGCCAGTGGGGAACACATTGCAGTGTGCCTGAACCATCACCAGAGATTACGGGTGACTTCTTAAAATGGGACAAGACCAGGCTTGCGGGGTTGACCAGGTTGAAACCAGCTGTAGACGTGCTTTAGCTGCACAATTTCTCTTTATTTGCAGCACACGTAGATAGGGAGAAATAAAACATCTATGTCAGCTACAAGTACCTCCTGAAGCGATTGGCCTTAAATGACTCGCTGAAAAGAGTAATACCCTGTAGTGGCTTTGAAAAATACTTGTGGCCATTAATACCATAATGCCACACACGTACACAAAAAAGGGAGGGTCACATATGATAGCTTCATTGTTTAATGAAGTGTGCGAGAACACAAGCTACAGCTTCAAATTTTAAAATACAGAAAAACGAAAAGTTTGTAGTACAGTATTTCATTTAGGTTCTATATATAAGCTGGAAATTATGCTACCATGTAATGCTTCTCTACTATTTATACAATTCCAGTAATCAGTAAAACTGTTTCTCTTTAAGGCAGCTCTCTATGAAAATACTTTGAGAGAAAAGAGGTGAAAAGCCAGATGGAAAGTCTACTTGACTTGGCAATTAGAGCATAGACCTGTCATTTTTGAAGACAGCCTGGCTATTCTTGCTTGCTAACATTTTGCTATCTATCCATGTTAGCTAACATGCTGGGTACTAGAACAATCCTGCTGCCAACCATTACATTTTTACTCCTGTTTCCACAAGAAAACTTGAGTTAAATGCTTGTTCCTTGTAATAAAACACCACAGGCACAAATATCCAAATCAGGGTAGGTTAGTACAACAAGGATGCATGCAGGCTGTCTGTTATATGGTGCACTAATAACTGCTAATCTACTTTAAATGTCTGTATATTGTGTTACCTTTGTTACTTACCTGCTTCCTGGTCCTGGCTGAAAGGTCTGCAGAGGACATCATGTCTATTTATACATCCTGGTTCTACCATGTTCCGGGAGCTGGTGGGAGTGTCTTATGTGAAAAAAGGTGTTTGTCTGAGGCTAAGGGTTACACAGACGTTTTGTTTTTTTAATTGTGTATTGGTTTTTGAGCAGGAATGCATACATTATACATGTTTATTTATATTTTCTCATTGTGTGTTTATATGTATGCATAGTGTAAAGTTAATGCCCCCACAGGTGGATTAGGTCACTCTGATTGGTTACTAAAAGGGGTGGCTGTGTGAGGTGTTGGTTGTTGCTGCTGTGTCACAATAAATGCTCACACAACACCTAAGTTACATTAAGGTTATAATGTTCAATTTAAACAAAGTGTCTTCTTTTAAGTCTCTTATAAAACGGTACTTTTATCAGAAAGCATATCTTGATTTTATCTGACTTACATTTTAGTTTTTTCTTTGTTACCTTCATGTATTTTGTGATTTACTTTGTTTTTTTAATGTCATTTTCCTCTATATGAAGGACTTTGTACTTGTTTTGGCAAGTGCTCTATAAATACATTTGTTAGTATTATTAATAATAATTGCATTAGTTTTAGCTAGGTGTGGTGTATATTATTAAATGGCTTTTTGCATGCCTCTGGCTGTAGTGGTCCACTGCCAAATGCTCCCTCACCAACAATTCCTACATAAAGTGACTAGTGAGCTAAACCTGTAATATGGCCCCTATTGTTAAAAATAGAATATACAGGGAAAAAAAGATAATCTCATTTTCAGGTCAGTAGTTAAAAAAGAAAAAAAAGTAATAATAAAATTAGCTTAATAAAATTCTGCACAAGCTTGGGCACACATGATCTCTTTTTACATTCACTATGATTTTGTCATATCTGTGCATGCGTCATCACTGAGCTCTGGCATGCTTCCTTCTGTGCAGCGACAGACAGTTGGCAGGCATACTTTGATGAAAAATAATTCTAACCAATAATAACCCAATGAGTTCTGTGGATTTTTATGAGTAACTGTGTCATGATTTAAATTGCCTTTATATCAACACTTGCTCAGAGAAACATACTGTAACAACATATTTTGGCCATGCTCTGTCTATCAGAGAGAAGACAACCATCCGTTAATTAAGAAATGGAAGAGGTTTAAACCATTTTGATTGATACCCAAACCCTGACAGCTGTGTTGCACATCAAAGCACCACAAATAATCCATCTTCTGGATGTGATTTTGTCATCCGTTTGCCTTTGAACATGAACATACTGTAGAACATAAATGCATTTCTGTTTACTCCAAGTTTAACCTTCCCCACTGACATGTGAACACAGCATAATAGCTATGACTAAAACATGATAATTGTTGAGTGGCATTCATCCCGGACCCAGGCATCACCAAAATCTGATCAACTGAACCTTGGGCCCATGGCCATCTGCCACCAAATTTCATCCAAATCCACTGATTAACATTTGGGATATATTGCTAACAGACAGATGACAAATAATGAAATTCAAATGAGTCAAAATATAACCCGATTTGCTGATGGAGGTAAATATCTTTAGCACAACATTTTAGCCATATTGCACAGGCTGACAGCCTTCTATTCCAAGTGTCATCTGAATCATTCTGCTGACAACAAGACTGCCACAGCATCTGGGTCACTACACATCCTAAAAGAAACTATCATTTCATGTGTGTCAAGTTGGTGATGGAGGGATAAACAGAGAATTTTTAATTCAGTTCCACCAAAGCAATACTGTAACCACTTTGCTTCCTTATGCCTGAAAGCATATAATTATGCGCCCACCCCATCTCTCTCTCTCTCTCTCTCTCGATATGCACACACACACAAACCCACACATACATATATATACACAAATTAAAGACTGTCAGTTTTGCAGATACATTCAGTATCAACATTTTGCAACTGGCCAGAATCAATGATGCAAACTACCAGTATATAAATGTAAATTCTACAGGGTTGAGACAGGGTGTTTATAGTAAAGGATCATTCCACCACATTCACACTTCACCCCTTGACTCTTAAAACTCCAGTATGTTAATGACTTAATGATTCAGGAGGAGAACATCTGTCATCAGAGAGGTTCAAACTAAATACAACAGTCTTTTAGCACAGAAGAAAATTATGGACACAAAATTCACCATTTCAATTTGACACATTCCTTTCAAAAGCACATAATCAAATAACATATCAAGAAAGTGAATTATTCTGTTTTTCCCAATCTGTCGTGATGGAATAGGACGTGATAAGGCGAACAGCCGTCCCCTCTCTGCATTTAGAAGCCATTCAAGTTCGTGCTTTAAATGCACGCTTATAGTTTTTCTACAGTAAACTTATTTTCTCCTCAATAAACTCCCACTTTGAGGATTATAAGTTACACAAACAGTCCTCATCCAATAACTGTAGATGCGGGAAGATCCCCCACCCACTGACTCATTACTTGGTAATGCCTTTAGTCAGCTTTGATTGCTTGCCTCTATTGCAGATCTTCATTGCAGATGGGCCCCTTTGTCTTACCCTGCATTCAGGGACTGCATCTCTGGCCACAGTTCACTTTCAGTACAAACAAACACTGGAAATACATGGCGTTTTACTGTACTGAAAAATTAAGCCCTATTAAGTCATATGTAAGAAGCCTGAAGCTTATTTTCATATTAAATGGACACATACTGTGCTCATGCTGTGGCAGAATACATTACATTTTGATCAAAGAATAAATGAAACTCATATTACACACTTACAATGTGGGCTTATTAATGTAATCATTATAGTTTAAAAGCATTAAAAAGGATGAATGGTATCCTGAATTGACTTAATTAGAAACAAGCAAGTCAGTCGTACATTTATAAACAAAATCTGCTGAATACACAATATTGTAGAGCAGAAATTAGCAAACACTGGATTTCATAATTGTTTTTTTAATATAATGAAAACAATTGCAACTAAATCCAGTCGTTGCTAAATCCAGACGTGTCACTTTGTGATCCAAATAATATTTATTGGGATTAGGTTTCAGATCTACATTTTAATACTGATATTTCCTGACAATGCACAGGGTTTACTAGCAATATCTGTATCCTTTCTTTTCTTTTTGATTGTATGTTATAATGCTTGGTAAAGAATTGTTAATAAATTGATCATGACACACTGATCATCCTTTTAATAACCTCATCCATGGACTCAGTCACATTTACTGTTTGTTTTCACCTACTTAATATATATGTAGTAAGATTAAAAATGTATGATTCACTTCCTGTAAGATCTGTAATATATTACAGGAATTTGTTAAACGTAGCAAAAATGTTCTTTTGAAAATTTAAAATATAAAAATAAATGCCACATAAAAATTGGCATATTTAAAAGAAATATAAATATAAAAAGGAAACATTCAAACATCATGAATATGAAGATATCTGATTGACTTCTCTTCTATTGCTTAAACAAATTAAATACCACTGCACAGCGATGATGTACATGTGGTGCACACATGCTTACTTCTCATAACTAGATCAATGAGAATATTGATTAAGGGCCTTTTTTAATTACATATTTGCATGCGTCATGACTTGCGAGGTGGGTTCCACTATACTCTCAAAAAAATAGATTTTTACAGTGACCTGGCCTTGTGCTAAGTTAATTCATGCATTTCACATGCAGCTGTGCAACATTCATAGTATGATTTATTTCCCCAATTGACTGGAAATATCTGAGAATAAAAGAGCACACACCCCTTAGCAGGTGAGGCTTTTGACAATCAGCTGAATTTTATTGCTGCAGGAAGTGTCTAGCTGTTTCAATTTAATATCTGTATTTTCAGCCAGATCAACAACTGTTTGGGAAATGTTCCTGGAAAAATGTGGAAACTGAAAAATGACAAACTATAAAGTTATAATCTCGTTCAAATCTTGAGAGTTTCACAGGCAGTCACTTTGATCATAACAGCACTGTTAGGAAATTATATAATGAGGCCTGTAAGAAAAATAAAATCTGTTTCCCTTTATTTTATTTATTGTTTATACTACACTGCTCTCTGTCTGCTGAGTTTAAGACATTCTCATTTAAAGTGCACTGACCACAGCTGCAGAAGTGGACACATCACTTCCTTAGGAAGATGGATTGCTTTTTCCTCAGGAACTAATTAGCCAATGTCTTCCAGAGCCCATGTTCAAATGCCAAGTCCTGAAGTTCCATGACTGTAGGGGAGACAGCCAAAGAAGGATTCGCAAAACAGGCAGATACACAGGCGATGCTAATTGTCCATTATGAAACCTCTTTGGAGGCCATTTCAGTTGTCAATTTCTTACATTTTGACAGTAAAGAATTCAAGTCGACACACCATGGAGAAAATACTATGAACTGTTGGTCTAATTTTGGGCTCTAAAAAGACTTAATGATGTTATAGTGTTATTATGTGAAACCCCACTGCACCGCAAGTACTTTTCAGTAAGACTTTAAGATAAATCATGATGTAATTTCATGAAATTGTCAATGACCAAATGCTGGTGAGAGCGATTAGATTCTGTCTTTTCTTCAAGGTAGTGAGGTAGATTTTTTTCCCTTCTTCGTCAACCAGTAAGCCTGAATGACACTGATGATCCAGAGTACAAACTTACATTCAACTCTACAGGTGATTTTGAAACCATGCTATTTAATTGGATTGCCTACCACAGTCTGGAAGAATCGTCACATTCTTTTCACTTTAATTAATTTTATAAATGTCTCAACTTCGCCTTCCTTCATCACACGGTGCAGGATGTGTGATGATCCATGCACTGTAAGTGGACCACTTTGAGGAATAGTGAGGTAGGCAGCAGCAATAAATGATAGTGTTTTCTGACACACTCCATTTTGATTTCTCTCTAGTGAATTTGAATAGCACGCTGTGAGATTCAATGGCTAATTGGCTGATCCAGCTCGACATTAAAGGCATTTCATAGCACACTTAGTGTCTTTTCAATGGCATTCAATGTGTCATTACAAGAATTCAATTGAAGGTAGAAAAAGTAATGGAATTGCAGAGAAATGAATAGTCATCAAGTACTCAAAATCATCCAGGTCTCTCTGAGAACGGTCAGTGTGACAATAAGCATAATTTGTCTCTAACTCATCCACTTTCTGTTGTGGAAGGTGTGTTTGATCTGGCTTCTGTGTTAAACCCACAACCAGTGAACAGCAGAATACAATACATTTATAGGTGGTGATGTGATAAGGTGATGTGGTGAGGTATATGACAACATGGAGGCTGGATGGCGATAATGTGTTTAAGAGATGAAATGAAGCCTAACCTTGAGTATTTACTGAGTACCTCTTAGCACCCTCCTTTGCACTCCTTAAATCTGCAGCACTCACTCATTTTGCCCTGAGGCCGTGTTGATGCTTAAGGTGGGGGTATGGAGCCCTAGAGACATGCTACTTTTTCCATTAATTTGTGTTTCATGTACAGATTGTTATCCACCTGAGCTCCTGCACTCACAGAAAACTCATCTAAGATTTGACAGCTGGATATTCATGAGAAGAAAATAGAAAGAGGACAGAAAGAATCTGTTGACATGTTTAATGTTACAATGTCCAGGAGAAGCCCGTTGTGAGACTGTGTGTGAGCCATAGGGAGGGTCTGTTTATTACATGTGTTTCACCAAAGAATATGTTAGTGACTATCACAAGAGATGGTCTAGAGAATTTGTTTTTCTCGCAGATTAACTGGAATAACTATTAAGCAAAGTACCCATTTGTTTTTTTTGTTTTTTTTAATCCACAGGAAAAGCTTTTGTGTCTTGGTTGCATAAGAGAAATTGCACCTGCGAGTGTGTGTTTCCATGTAAGTGTATGTGTGGGTGTGACAGCACATAGTATGTGTGTGAATCTGCACCCATGCACACAAGCCTCTGTATGCAAAAGTACGTGGGTGTGATGTGGATTAGTTTGAGTGAATACTGCTGTGCACAGTGTAGCTAAACCCTTAAATGGGATTAATTCAAGGTGGGCTCGTAAAATGAAAGTTGCCATTTACCTTGGGTTTGTGTTCCCACCTATGGTTTGCTGCCTTCAGTAGGCCCCTCTGTTAAAAGTAACGTAATTAAACTATTGTATGTGCATTTACGTTATAGAGTATTGTGTGTGTGTGTGTGTGTGTGTGTGTGTGTTTGCATCAGGCAGAGGTTCAAATGTGAACCTCTGCCTGTATATTAATTAATATATTAATATTAATTTACTTTTGACAGTAAACTCAGTATTCAAGTACATGCACTGCTTAGACAATGCAAGACAACGAAGCTACTTAGTGGTGGTGTTTTATAACACTGTCACAAGGAATGTAAATTCATACATACTTTAGAAATGACCTCCAGGGTCTATATTTTAAAATATTTATTGCTAGACAGCGGGGTCAGCTAAAGTGAGAGGATTTTACAGCCCCACTTATCATGAATATACTCTACCTCTTCTGAATGACTCTCTGTAGAATATTACTATAATCTTTGTGTCCAACTCTTTTGCTTTACCATCGCCTCACTTGCTTGAAACCCTCAAAACTGACAAAAATGACTCTGAGAATTGGAACTTGATCAAAAAGATGAACCAATACTGGGATGATGTGAACCATCTGCACTGGAGTGTAACTGCTTCCATTTACCAGCATCATGACAACATGGAGGCAGAGTGGCGGTTTAAGGGGTCCCCATTCAGCATTCATCCACACTGAATGTTGTTAGCATGAATACAAGTATACAGGTATGACCTGACGTGTTTATTTTTTCATGTATTGTCAAGTCAGCAGTGATGTTCAGAGCTGCAGAGGTGAAGCTTAAATTGTGTCTTACAATATCAAGTTAATATGGCTGAAAAAGCTTTCATATAAAGAGTTCAAGGAGAGTGGGAGGTGATATTTCTCATTTTGTTTGTTATTCTTTCTCCTTCACTGAAACAATACCAGAATACAGAAAAACAATCACACAGCTATATTTGGTAAGTAAATTTCATTTCATTGTGTCTTCTGTCAGAGAGTTAAAGTATGGATGTTTCCACTGCAGGGACTAATATTAGTGCTACAGCTCCAGTGCAGTGCACACAGCTGTATCTGACTGCAGTGACACTGCGTTTTATTTCCACTGAACTCTCTGTTTAGGTATGAAAGACCAACCTCTGGTGATATTACGTGATGTACGTGATCAGTCATTCCCCCATATAATTTATTGGCAGCTGATTTTGCAGAGCTTAAGCAATTAATTTCATCCACTGAAGTCTGACTTCCTCGGGGTGACTGACTTGGCTGTACAGAGGAATTTAGATGAAGTGACACATGCAGTGTCACCGCTCACAGAGCAATCTGAGTCAAAATCAACAACCTGAGTTTAAGATGAGGAGAGCTGTGAAAGATGAGTGTCTCTGTCTCTTACTGCACCATCTGGAACAGATCATGAAGTGCTTAAACGTCCAGGACGCATCAACAGGCGTTAATAGTTGTTAATGGATGGAGAAACCCAGAATGCAGGATATTTTTCCTGCAGAGTAAGACATCTCTGTTTTCCTCTATACACTCATGTGGCCAGGAAACAAAATCTGGGGAGGTTGGGTACACAAGCACAACCTCTTCTGAGGTAGTTCACCACCGAGGCAGGGTTGGTTGCAGACTACAGTGGCTCATGCTGGTGTGTCATGCCCCCTGCATGGATACTTTGACATTCACATAAAGGACAGTCTTGGTAAAGCCAGTTATCTCTCAGTCCAGTGACAGCAACGGCCGTGTGGCTGGGAGGAGATGGGGCTGCGTCCTTCAGCTGTGTTTGTGATTCGCTCTTAGACAGGACAGCAAAGATGGAAGTTCCTCAGGGGATGAGTGTCTTCATTACCAGACTCTGCCGCTGGTGAAGGATGGTTTAAAGTGTACCCCATATGGCTGGACAGATAGATATCACAAAAGAGCATATGTGCCCTTCCCCCTTCTTGTGATTTTTGAATATAATGAAAGCCATAGATTGCCTTGATATTTGGCCCTGACTGGCCTTTAGAAACAGAGACATAGCAGACCTCTGATAATGACAGTAAAAGCTGAGAAACCACACATCAGAGACCACACAAGAAAGATATTTATAACAAATAGACATATTTTATTTGGTAGGGTATGGTTTCAGTGTTGTATTTATTTATATACATGGGTCAGTCACTGGCCCCTTTCTCAGAGTCTGTCTCCTGGCTACACCATTTTCAGTCCTTTCATTTCAAATGAAGTTTAACAAGCAACATATTAATTCATGTATGAATATAAAAAGATTACCCTGTCTTCTGAAACATTAAAGTTGGGTGTAAGGCACACATTTCTTTGTCAAAGGACAAGATGAAAACACAGCCACCAATTAAATTGGTATCAACTTTTCCTCGTCCTGCCTCTATAAACAAGATTCAAAAATAAAAGTTATATTTGCAAAGAGATTGAACATTTTAATGATAAGGACAAATTCCGTATTTGAATCCAATATTTTTAATTTATCTTTACTAACGTGTTTTCTTTTACCTTGTTTTGCTACTAAATAGGTTCTGGCAAAGACTTTTCATTTATTTTAGAGTAACCTGAGGATGGGGATGTACACAGGCACTTGATATCAAATATCAAGTGACTGTTGTGAATCCATGAAAGGGAACAAATGTCTGCAGTAAAAGACTATAGTTGTGGCAGCTCCCATGTTTTAATAAATTAATTTGTGTTCTGCCCCACCCAACCTGGTTTCCTGAAATGAACATGAAGCATTAAAATGTAAATAAATGATTTGGGGCACCAGTTGCCCCACCTTTAAGGGGATTATGTAGGAAGCATAAGTAGAATGAGGCAGTAGTTTGAAAAGTAAATCTTTAATTACCTTGAACAAAGTCACCCAGAAGGTTTTTACCCTAACCCCTTGATGTGTTCTTTGACAATTTTTTAAACAAAATAATTGGTAACATGCACATTTTCTTAGAATTAGACACTATGACAAATGCTATGATCGATGCAAAAACAAAATCCATATTGTGACCTTTACAGTGTTTACCACAACTAAGAAATGTGCAATCATACAGACATACAAATGTTTGGACTATCTTGAGCATCTTTTTCAGCGTGTGAGCTCTTCAGGCACTGCATGCATAATCACGAAGAGAGTAATGAAAAAAAACACTTTGCTTATGCCTCATCCAGAAATGATGCAAATGCAAATGCTACCGCGTGGGAAGGTGTGAAAGCAATTCAAGTCAATTCAGATGCTGCAGACCATTCTCTGTCATGAAAATAGGCTTTTTAGTTGATGTGATCCTGTTAGCCACAAAATCCTGTGATAGAGTAACAATGATGCAAATGGGAATGGTCAAGAAGAAAAGTCCGGGTCTCAAAAATACGTGTTTACATGACAATTGGCAAATATAAAAAGGTACGCATGGCACCTTGCATTGTCCCTTTGCAATGAATGCGACACCCTGTGGTTATTGTACTAAGTTGCATCTCTATTAGCTCAAAAATTGTAATGTCCCTGCTGTAACAGCAACTTCCAAATTAAGTGTACAATTAAATTCTGATAACATTAGGTCACTGGTAACAATTTACAAGACAGCACAGAACGTTCTGAGTAGTCACTAAGGAACAATTAAGGAACAAATCAGGAACAACCCAATAATGAATTGTTAACTAGTTGCTGAATAACTTAACTCACTTCTAGAGAACAGACTGGGAGATACTGTATTAATGAATCATTCATTTGGGAATCGATGTGCTGACCACTTTCTTCATGGGCAGTTCTGGATAACTATGAATCTGCCACTGAGAGGCACAGAATTAGTAATTAATTATTCATTATTATTCCTTTTCTCTTAAGTAAAGTGATACATCATACTGAGTAGTTACTACTAGTACTACAAGTAGTCCATTAGTAAGTAAGTTTCAGGTGATGGTAACAACAGTTTTAGAAGCAGTCAGGGCAACAAAAAAAAGCTAAGATCAATGTTAAAGTCGTAAAGTCTGTTATAAAACCTCTAACGTCATTTTACTTTATTAAACACCAACATGTCACTATTCACTTTGTGTTACCACATTTCTCATACTTTTGTTTTCTTCTCTCTTTTTCAGCCAAGCACTGTCCAAAGTTTTGAACACAAAGCTACATCGCTGCTTATCTATTTACATATGAGCGCGTGACAGTTCTTTAGTTCTGCGAGTTCTGCAACAGTGGCCACATAGAGAGGAAGAACCTTCATTCCTATAATAAACCATGTTTTCCAGTGGGCCGCTATCCGCTGTGCTCCATCATTATTATGATAATCTGTCACGGTACATCAAACAGCTCCTGGCTTATAAATTATAAAGATAATTAATGGAAAATGTTTGTCAGAGTGCAGCAGCAGGACCCTGATGTCCATAGTTTTTAGCCACAGTACCACTAGTGCAAGTCACACAAGGTGGTAAATATTTATCACAAAGTACCTTTAATCAGATAGTTTGACTTTCACTTTGTGGCTTGAATACTTAGTCTCCAGGTCAAGGTACTGAGTTGAAGTAAGCAAAAAGAAAACAAATTATTTGGTGGAACTACATTTACTAAAATACTGTACTTAAGTACTATTTTGTGGAAGTTTTACTCCAATTGATCAATTCAATTCAGAGGGAAATATTGTGCTTTTGACCCCTCTATATTATTTTTATACCTTTAGTAGCAGATTCAGACTTGTAAGACAAAATATAATGAACAAATACATTTTCATTTGTTAATATTAATATTAAGATAAGACTTTTTTGATCCTGGGAGAAAATTCACAATCTATAACCAGTAGTGTGTAAGGTAACTGAAATTAACCCTGCCTTTATTAGCTGTAACATTAAAGCTACATTCATGCATCAATAATTATCATCCAATAAAGTAATATATATGATTCTGAAATGGGCCAATCTGCATAATGAGGACTTTTACTTGCAACAGAGTACTTCTACATTGTGATATTGCTACTTTTACTTAAGTAAAAGATCTGGGTACTTCTTACACCACTGCATAAATCAGGCTCCACAGTAAATTCCATTTATTGCATCAATCTGACACATTTATGTGGTTTATATGAGTAATTGCGGTGTCATTACTCTAAAAGGATATGATGACATGCAAAAGTCTTAAACCACCCACAAGCACAATCCATACAATGAATAGTTATCTTAAATCAAATAAACTCTATGTATTAGAAACATATTCATACATATAGTGCCATATGCATTATGGGCGTAGAAATCATGATTATTCTTTGGCTCTAGATTGGGATCCAGTGGCATCAGAGGTGATGTTTGAGCTTAGAGAAGTGAGGATGTAGGGAGTTCCTCCTGTGTCCAGTTTCACAGTGTAGAACAGGAGATAATGTCAGCACAGTCGGGATTAATCTGCCTTAGCTAAGGGCAGAGATTAAGGCCATCCATGAAAGTGGGACAATGTGGCATCAGTGCTTGGTTAGATGGAACTGAGCCTCACAAGCTTGAACAGCGCCGCCCTGTGTACTTGGAGAAGAAGGTGTATCCGTCCTACAACAGGATACCATGTTACCCTGAAAGGGACTAGTGTCTGTTGCCCACCCTAAACATGCTCACAAATCCATATATAAATTGTCACATCTATCAGCACAAGCTTGGAATAAGTACTGTGTGAGAGCTATTTCAAATCCCAAGTTATGGGTTATAATGCTTTGCTCGTATAAATTTAGGACATCCTTGTGGATGATTAAAAGTGTTTGACTTGTAAATTTGAAATAACACTATTACATCCTCTTTAACCCATCGTAACTCAAAACAGCCTCATATTCAGCAACCTTCTTTCCTACTGCTGTTTCCAGTGGGTACTAGCACTCACTAGTACTCATACACCAACCCCTTTACATTGGAGTTAATTGCAGTGAGAATCACAAACAAGACATGTGCATATTAAGAGCGGTTAATGTCTACTGAACTAGCTAATAATTTGTGCATACAAAACACTGTATGCACATTACACTCTCACATGTCAAGATAGCCTCAGTCTTTGCATTGATGCCGCTAGAAAGCACCTGAAAATAAACTGGTTAATTACAGAGCCAGCTGAGGCTAAATCGGTAGCAACTGTCATTAGCGGAGCCAAGCCACATCTCAAACAGAGCGGGTGACACGTTCATTGGTTCTTGATGACAAATTGGAATCAGATCTGCATTTACTAAATGCAAAATCAACTTCTTTATTGTGAGTTAGTTCATGTTTATCTGACCATTAGCATACATCACAGTATGCACACCACACATAGATATTATACTGGCATTTTCTAATGATTTCTATTAGAGATTAAGGTTTTGTATATCTTTGGCATTATGTCTTTTGCGTGTGTATAAAACAAACAATACTGAGACAAACTACAGAGAATTTTTAAAACATTTGAAAATAAAAGTTTATGAGAAATCACAGGCCTCTTACCATCATATTTCTCCAGTATTAGCTTCTCTACACTGGCTCCCTGTAAAATGCAGAATAGAATTTAAGATCCTTCTCCTCACCTTCAAAGCGCTCAATGGTCAGGCACCATCATATCTCAAAGTGCTCATAGTACCTTATCACCCTACTAGAGCACTGCGCTCTCAGTATGCAGGGTTCCTTGTGGTTCCTAGAGTCTCTAAAAGTAGAATGGGAGCCAAAGCTTTCAGCTATCAAGCTCCTCTTTTGTGGAACCAGCTTCCAGTTTGTTTACGGGAGGCAGACACCCTCCTCACATTCAAGAGCAGGCTTAAGACTTTCCTCTTCGATAAAGCTTATAGTAGGGCTGACTCAGGTGACCCCTGAGGCACCCCTTAGTTATGCTGCTATAGGCCTAGACTGCCGGGAGACCTCCCATGATGCACTGAGCCCCTCCTCTCCCTGTCCATCTCATTTTTATCCAATTAATGCATGTTAATAACTCGACTCTCTCTCCTGTAGTTGTGTGCTTTCTCTCTTTCTCCTTCTGTGCTTTGAGCCCATGTTCTGCTTGCTCTCTCAACCCAACCGGTGGGGGTCGATGATTAAAATATCTTGTAAATGAATGGAAGATAAACATGAAATAAGTAAGAATTCAACAGCTTATCAGATATGCAAACATTTTATTTCATGACATCCAGCTGGTGCCTTCCTGTCAGCTCCCATCACTGCTGCGTGTTGTTGCACCGCTCGAGTTTTTAATTTGTATTTTTATGTTTGCGTTCTGCGCTGCCACTGCAGACCCTGTTTGCAAACCAAATGTCCTCGAATGCTTTTAGCTGAAATTGAATTCTGCCTCCAACCCCATGTTCTGAATAAGAGGAGGCAGGACATCAGACGGGAGAAGAAAAGGGAATGACGGTTTTCCAGGTGGTTGAATAGTTGTTGGTATAAATCAAACACACATACACACTGAAACATATATCTTTTTCTCATCGCCTCTCTCCTCCAATTTATCAAACACCGGTACTGACAATCTTGCCTTTGTTATCACAAAGAGCCACACACACACACACACACACACACACACAGAGA
>JAVQJD010076914.1:0-22719 GCA_036023655.1 Nannoperca australis
CACACACACACACACACACACACACACACACACACACACACACACACACACACACACACACACACACACACACACACACACACACACACACACAATGTGACTTAGCCAGGCATGAAAATTGGCCTTACTGACCCCAGGCCTGAACAGGGTAGGGGGAGAGGAGACAGGAAGGCGAAGGAAGGAAGGCTGAGATAGAGGGATGGTTAAGGGAGGGGTTGATTTGGCAGGGCAGGCAAGAAGAGGAGGCCATTAGCCGATTAAGGCTGGACAAGGGTGCATCAATACTGTGCCGATGTCAAAATGAGAGTCATGCCCATGAGCTAATATAGCAATGAGAGTAAGAGAGGAAAGAGCACGAGCAAGAGAGAGGTAGTGCAGGTCAGTGAATCACTAAAATCGCAAAGATTGCTGACCGCAAAACCATAAAAAGTGAGAGAACATAAAAGACTGCCACAACATACCAAGACTAAAGCCATCACACATCTACGTTGCCAAAATGATTAGCCTTCCCTGTTACGACTAGGAGGGTGAGATGATGGTGATGTGTGCATGTGTGTGTCTGTGGGGGTAGGTTAAGGAGGTAGAGCAGGGGGTGAGGACATAGGAAGGAAGGAAGGCAGTAAGTATGAATGTAGTGAAGGAAGGAGCCGTGGCAGTAATTAAGTGTCCGGCTGAGCTCTGGCGGGGGTTGCCACGACCGCGGGCTATGCTAATGAGCACGCCCGGCGGTCAGGGCTACCTTATTAGTGCCTGCTGGACAATATGGTGGGAGAGACGCTCTGCTGGCGAGCTCACGTCTCTGCAAATGACTAACGTCCTCCAGAGGAGGAAGGTAATTCCATTAATTGGGACACACTGGATCAGGATCGGTTTCCTTCACTTTTCCATAATCTCCCACTTGCTTGATCTCTTTTACAACCAAGGCATTTTTTCTTTATATGTCTCCCTTCTCCCTCCTTCTCTTGTCTCCATAACCAGGAATACAAATAATAAAAATAAATAAAACACAGATGCTCTAAATAAATCCAGCTGGATGCGTGGGTGCTAGCAGACATATATTTCCCCCCTTCACACAAAAATATTCAATCTGTTAAATGCTGTTGTTCTTTTGCAGGAGCATCATGGAAATTGCTCCAAAGTTTATCCATCATGTTATTACCATTAAGAAGTTGATGAAACATGACAACCAACATGGGTATGGCCAAGACTTGTGATCACTGAAGCAAAATGTCATACAATGGAGCAGGTATCTTATCTTCATCTTTTGATGAACTTTCTTCTTCTAGTGTGATAGCATGTGCCCTCTGTTGAGAAGTAGCACCACTCCTTTAAATTAACCTTTTTAAATTAAGTTTCCATTAGACAAACTGTATGCTTAATAGCAGTACTTCCATATACATACCTAAAAACAGGATATAAGCAGTCAGTTATACAGTAGTTGTTGTGGCCATTCACTTTAGTGACATGAAGCCATTTTTCTTCTATGCATGAATAAGCTAAACCATATTTTCATCCCTCCAGCAATTAGTTCTATTGACATGATGTTTTGATCCAGGGGGAGAAAAAAAATCATTGATTGTATTGATTAATGTTCATGTTAGACATTCAAACATTATGAAAACTCTTCGATTTCAACTCCAACTATGTCTGTTATCCCTTCCAGCCGGTAGTCATGACAAAGACATAAAGAGCCCATCTTTTAGTTGGAATCTGAGGTGAGGCAAAACTCTTAGCAACGATCAGGGTTCAGGCAGCAGGGCTATATATAATGGCGGTTGAGTCGTATTGAAATGTAGTGCAAATTACCATCTGTGTATTTTCGGCCTTGGCCTCCGTGGTTTGTGGGTACTTTGGGCGGCATGCCAGAGGTGAAACAGGAAGGAGAAGTGTTCTTGGAAGAGAATGAGACGACTGAGAGCCCCAGACCTCTGAAATTCCTCATTGCAGATGAAGTGCACTTTACCCTCTGGTTTATTTTTCCCTTCCATTTTTAGCATCTCACGTAAAAAAAAAAATTGTAAAATTGCTCATAACCTCAAATGTGTCATCAAAGCTATGGACCAAAACTTCTGGAGGGAGAGAAGTGATATGTCTAAGGCATCTTTGCAGCATTAGCTGACATATTATAATGATTGTGATTAGAGGAGATTACGACTTAATCTAAATAGTGACTCTGCCCTGAAAGGATTTAACTTGGACTGAAGTTAGTGTGCAGCTCAGATGTTTCTGAACATGCATCAGACAGACCATTTTGTCTAGTACATGTTTGTATTATGACATTCTGGTAATGCCGGTATTACTAAAATATCAGTTACTGTGCACCTGTATTATTGTGACATCTGAACATGGGTGTTACATTTACATACGAGTATAAAGGTTGGGATTAACAAGCCAGTTTTCCAAAATACAAAAATGTTATTTAGATGTATTTGCAGCAAAGTATCACAATAATTGACTGTAGTTCAATGGCAGTGAATTGTTTAAATAAAAGTAAATTTTGATTGTGCATGCAACAACATCACATGTGTGAATATGGTGAGACCATTACAGCAAAGCCTACATGAGTTACGAATCTACCAGAAACCGACATTTTTGTGTTTATAGTTCTTTTTTCACTCCCATGTTGAACACAGAGTATCAAATATATCACATGATAAGATTAATATTCTAGCAATAAAATACAGCCCAGGCTTGAAGAAAACTGCATTACCCGGCTAATGACACTAATTGGGGAGTGAAAACGGGCCAATGTTCCAAAACCTGTAACAGTCCCAAAAACAGCATCACAATATTTGAAATGTCTATTAGCCATGATGCTGACAAATCCCATCTCTGTCTACCAATCCCCATTTCAACAAATTCTCAAACTGTGAAAAACACTGACTTCACTCAGTTCTCTCAAACAACCTATAGATGCATTAAGCTTCGCTTCCCGTGCTACCCAAGTGGCAAAAGCAAACATGCTATAGCTTCTATAAATGAAGAGAACTTCGAAGGAAAACAAATTAATAACTTGAAAAAAACTAAAGGCCATAAGAATCAACAATGATCTGTCCAATGTACCAGACAGTCAGAGGTGTGTAAATGTTGGCCAAAAAAAGCCCAAAGACAACTGGCAGGATTTGTGAGCCTGACCAAAACCAAAACTACTTAAACAGCTGGAATCTTGTTGTCCGTGGACAGATTCGTAAAAATATATTTGGATTTTATTACAGGTTTTATTTAGAAACCTGTTTGCTTAATAAGTTAATGTTATACAGCCCCAAGGTATCTCTACACTTTGCGTCTGTTCTATTTTGCCTTTTTGCCTTCGTTTGTGCAGCAGACCAGAGTTAATGTAAAATAAAAATTGCTTATTGTCACTCAGGAGGGAGGACATTGAGGACATCCCCTTCATTATGATAAGCCATTGGCCTCCAACAAAGCCACTTGTTATCAAGACTATGAATGGCGGCTATCAGTCACAAATACATAAAACAACCAGACAGGAAAGTCCGTTTGTGGCTAGTCCAGCAAGTTGAATATAGACAAATCTAAATAATTTGTTTTTAATTTGAAGTGTTCGTTTTTCTGATGAGCTTGGTTATAATTAGTTATTTGATGATATAAAAACGGGGTGTCGTGTCATGATTGACAACTGTGAGTCTGCTCGCAATTGGTTTAGGTGCATTTATAGGCGGGAACTCGATACTGCGGCTCCACTGTGGATAACAGTCACTATCAAATGCACAAATGAAAAGCTTCAAATCATAAAAGGTCAAGAAAATGTAAAAGTTTATCTATACAAAAACTAGAAAAATGTGTATTTAATACAAAATTGAGTCTTCTATTTCATAAGTAGTAAAACCAAAGATAACATTATTGATCAGATTTTTTTATGTTATTGATTATTCTTAAATGCAGAAATGAAAAGATAAAATTTAAGTCACATCATGTTAAGTGGAACGTATCTTTAGAAATCCAAAGATTTAGAAAAAATTATGAATCAATAAATCAATTATATATATGTTATATGTGGTTTTACTAGCTATGAAATAGATGTTAAATTTGTCTTTATCAAATAAATACACATTTTTCTTGTTTTTGTAAAGAATCTCTAATATATGGCATTAATTCAATTGAAAATTACATTTTAGGCGTGGATACCATGTGGTAAGTGGTGGCACTGTCAGCCAGATTAAATCCACTAATATCACTGACAAACATATGACATGCATGATAAATATGCAAAGCACATTGATGTATTCATGGCATGAGCCACTCCGCTTCCCAGGCTACTGGATGCCTGACCAGCTCTGAAGTGGCATTGATTCTGAAAGGGTGCATACAACACAACATAAAGTAGTGTGCCTGTGCCACCGCCGAGAGGCAAGGATTAACTGGCTAATTACAAGGTGAGGAATACTAAAACCAGCATACTGATATTCCCAAGGCAATGGTTTGGACAATCCACTGGCCCTGGGTCAGGATCTTACTGGATGATTCTGTCAAACTCTGCCAAAATATGTATTTTATTATGAATGACTTCTTCTCTGCTTGCACAGTTTTTGGAAACGATGAGTTGTGCTTTTTTCTTTTTGAATCAGCTTTACATGCACTGGTAAATAATCTAAGCAACCATTAAAAAAGAAGATATGTTGTACACGCCTCCTCTTATCTTCTATGTGCGGCTCTTTGTTGGATGAAAAAGAAAAACTACAAGACAATTTGACTGACAATAACAGCTCCAATGATCTGTGGATCACCATACTCCACACTACAAGGTGTTCCAAAACTGACAGCACTACCATTTTAAAATCAGGGGAAAAAATGATTTAATAAATAGTATTAAATGTCAGCGGTCAAATGTAATATGTAGTGCCTTCACAAGGTTAGTCTCCCACTTATTGGACATAATTTATTGGTTTGTTGCTAAGTGGGTGAACATTTCCTGGCATAATTTTGCAAAACAACAACTGCCCGTGTATTTACAAAATGTTTTGCGGCAAAAGGTTTCCATCTAAGGAATGCAAGGAAATAACCTTGATTAGCGTGTGGGGGTCTTTAATAGCAAGGTGTCAGTGAGGGGTATTACTCAGCAGCATAAATCTAATTGCAGCATTTAAAACTGCTGACTAGCCATTCTGCTCAGAAAAAGTCATTTGGTCACATGGGGTTGGAAGGTGCCAAATTTCTTCAGATATTTTCATGTTGCATTGTACCATTTTGTCTAATCTTTATTGCTTTAGTCTACTTTACGCACTTCTTTTAGCTAAATGTTTTCAGGCTTTTGTGCTTTTTAATTTCTCCACTGCAGTACTGCTGGTAGGCTGAAGACACAATACCATGGCGCTTTAATTTCAATACAATACAAACATCTATCCAAAATGTGCAATCATTTGCACTGCTAACATGAATCCTAATATAACCTTCCATTTATTGTGGATGAATGCCAGAAGCCAAGTCTGTCTGTAACCAGCCAAAACACAATCCTTTCATTTTTGAAAAAGCAGTGGGCTATTCAGAAGGATGCTGGTGAGATGACATGTTCCCTCAAACAAATTAAGAATAACTGACCTAAGAGCAAGTAATTACTGAAAAATAATACTTTGTGTTTATTTTTGATTTAGACCATAGGAACCTGTGTGTAACTACTGCTGATGAACATGAACATGTTTTTATGACAAACTGAGAGAAAATAAATTCATTCATAGGTTGCCTGATAAATGGGGCTCATTGCCAGCATAGTGTCTAAACACTATTCAACAAAGACCAATCTCAGTCCTGTGAGAAAAGAGCTGTTCATATTCATCAATACTTCAGCCGTTCTATCTCATAGGAATAGGCATATGTGGGTGGGCATCCTTCTTTGTGAAACTGAACACAGGCAAACACATGCAGCACACTTTAAAACAACACACATGGTAGAAGAAAAAAAACTTTAGCCTGCCTCTGGCACATAAATGCTCACAATAACACATTATTTTTCTATAAATACCCAATGCTGTAGTGCCTATTTAAAATGTACTTGGTAGCGTTTCATTTTGATTGACATAACCAGATCAATTTGCCGTGCTGCAGTGGTTGTTTTACAGGGCATTGTGTATACAGTGTTTCCTACAGACTGATATAGTAACAAATCCAGCATTATGGTAACCAGTTTATTACAGCTCTTTTAAAGATATGACAGGAATATTTTTTCAGGGTTTTTTTCTTTAACTTTCCACAATTTCCTCTTCTCAAACAGGGTAATTAGCATATGCCCGCAACTGTTCAACTAACTCCCTCTCATATTTGCTTTATATCAGGCAAAATTGCCATGAATACAGCTCAGATTACCATTTCACATGGTTTTAAAAAGTACTAATTACAAGCCACTTGACATACAAGTCAGATCCCATCACTTTTTCTTCCGGTTGACAAAGTAACCTCATTCAGCCAAGATGTGGTTGTCGCGCTAGCATTCTCAAGCAGACAGGGTACATTCTTTGGAACAAGTGCGAAAAGAACAGGCCATCACCCTGCTGTGTAGTTTTCTGGCATACTGAAGCGCCTCACAGAGGTGATTTTGTGTCTGTGGAAGAGAAGTGAGAGAGAGTGGGAGGGTGGAAGGTGGGAGTGTGTACAGCGTCCATGTATTGTTTGTAAATCACCCTACTGGCAAAAGGGACACTCGGCTCTGTAGCAGCCAGTCCACCCAGAGACACAAAGCAAGGTCCGGTGGGAGGTGGGGGTAGAGTGAGAGGTAATTCTATATGTGCATGTATGTATGTAAGGGGACAGTGTGTTAGAGCGATGGAGGCAGTGTCTATTAGAGATGAGCAGAAGGGATGGCAAGGGAGAATGAGCAGAGGAGCGAGCAAGACGAAAGAGGGAGGGATTCTTGAGAATTGAGGGGGGTGGGGAAGATGCCTTTTTTATGGTGGTTTTGGTTTGACGGCTGTTTGGCAGAGGCGCCCAAGGCAGTGCCTGCTTTGATTCTAGCCTGTCACTTAGGACAGGGACACTAATCAGCATTGGTCCCGGTCCCTACCCCAGGAAAGGGGGAGCACTTTCAGGCCATTATTTAAAAAAAAAAGGAAAATCAGGGAGCAAGGGAGTGAGAAGAATTGCTGTGGCACAGCAGGAAATGCTAACCGCTAACCTCATTTACATGCAGGTCCAGGGAGAATGGGGGGAGAGCTTATTTCGTTTCCAATCTCCATGTTAAATGCTGGCCAGGGCAGCTGATGGGAATGAGAGGCATTGTTCGCCCCATGCTGCTCTTTCCTTCTCCGTTACACCACTACCTGCCTCGCTTTCTTCCAGGTATAAAAAGAGACGCTGCTTCAGTAATTTCAATCTCTCAACCTGAAATCTATATGAACCTGACATGCAATGTATGTGGCCGTTTACATTGTGCAGACTGTGTACTGCATCCAGCCCTTATAGGGCTTTCTGTTCTGTCATAACCAGGTTGTGACCTGAGGCTGCCGCATTCAAAGCCATCCTTCACCCACAGAGTCTGTTCTGTGGCATAATGATTGCTATGACAACCATCACTTAAAGCCACGGGTAGGTGGAGGAGAGATGTCAGCTTCTCGTCTACTCTTCTGATGATCTCATTTCTGGCTGGCAGGTACAACAAGGTCAAACCACTGAAACTGGCAAAGTGGCTGCTTGCTACATGCAAATGACAGAACCGAGTTTCCAAACAATTACACTGGCCTGTCCAAATCGACATGGGGCTAAGCTCTGAGAACCACAAGGTGGGGGATAAAAATAAATAAATAAATCAGGGGAGTCAGAGAGAATGAGATGTAGAGGGAGGGATGGCTGTCTTTGGCCAGCTATGAGCACAAAGTCTGGCTGTGCGTGCCAAATGAGGTTTTTAAACGGTTTTTCTGGGAGGATTTGTGCTAATCTAGAAAACCTTCTGGAGGAAGTGCAAATACATCTGCCGCTGACCACTCCCCTGTAGAGTACGAGGGATTAATGACATGGCAAACTGAACCAACATGGCCCCCATTCAAACACTCGTGGGCAGTGGGAACATACGGGCAATCATGAGCCGAGCCATCTGATTTAGAATAGCGTGCATCCATTCATTCATGATCTTACTCTGTTAATTTGTCCAGTAATTTGTTTCTACTTATGATGATAGTTCTTACAGGTAAACTACTGGCCTTCTCACTCAGAGTGAAAAATCCAGTGATTAGCTAATCTAATTAGCACCCCAAGAGCAAAATCAAGTGACCAATTGCCCTTGGTAAACAATGAAAGGATGAGACCCGAGTCACTAGGATGCTACGACTACATTGTGCAAATGGGGATGCCACCTCTACAACACTGAATTAGTCAAAATGCTCACCTGCATTTTCAGCATCATAAATAACCTCACACGGCACTGACAATGGCTTTCTCAAAGATGACATCACATCAATGATTTTAACTTCAGGATTTTTGTCCCGCCGCCAAACACTTCCACTCTCCTTTTAGAGGTAATATATAGTTTCCCTAGAGAGCTGTCACTGCCTTATGGTCCACTATTCTGTGTCTGTAAGAGCCCCCCCTCCGCCTTCTCTGTACTTTTAATCTCCCTATAAAACTGATCCTACTTCCCAAACAAACGCAGACACAAAGCTGTCAGCCCGGCTAGTTAAAGACATTAGCCTGTATCTTGCTCTTGACTGACAAAAGCTGCAACATGGAAACACTTCCACACCAAGAGGAGAGAGGGGTTAGCCTGGATAGTGCACTAAAGGCTAACTAGCGGCAGGCTGTGCTTAAAAGAGAGAAGGTCTGCATGAATGTGTGTGTATGTGTGTGTGCGCAAGAGGCCTGCTGCCCTCGTCTACCCACACAGGAAGTGATGTCATCTCATAGCATTGCACCGTGCAGTGAGCATTAAACAAGGGCAACAAAGATCAACGTGTTGGCCAAAAGCCATTTTAAGCACCCTAGCAAAATATACATACACTGAATTACAATGTTTTACATGTTTGACAGTTAATGTGTAATATGCTAAAGCAGTAAGTTTGTAGGCACAGTCAAAAAGCAATAACTAAATCAGAAGAATTATATAAAATCAGATGCCACCATATGCCAGAAACTTCCCAATTTCACATAGTTCGAGATGTATGCTCCAAAATTCCTTCACAGCCCACAGGCAATGGGATTTCTTCTAAGACAATTGAGGAAGTTCTTTATCTCTTTATGTTGTAATTTTAGTGTCTTTCTAGGAGTGAAACGTGAGAACGAGTCTAACAATAAATCACATCCCTGTTTAGAGCGGGCGTCTGGCACGACTGGCCGGCTTCAGCTCCCCAGACCAGCACCACCACCACCTCCTCCTCCGCCGCCGCCGCCTCCTCCTCCTCCTCCTCTCCTCTCCTCTCCTCTCATGCTCTCCATCCCTCATGCCTGTTAAAGGCTTGTCCTGCAGGGCCTGGATGCACTTGTGTGGTACAACAACAGAGAAACCGCCCAAAGCTCTTAACAGCTCTTCCTCTCCACTTCCTCCCTCCCTCCATCTCCACTGCTACCACCACCAGCTCCTCTCTCCCTCTCCACTCTGCTCTGTCTTTCCCAGCTGCACCGGCGAGCTGTTCCGTATGAACTGCTGCCAGCTGAAAGCCTGCTACTCCTGTGAGATTGCTATTACTCAGTGCAAGCAGGGCTCTGCGTAGCCAAAGGGCTGCTCTCCGAGCTGTAGATCTCCATGTTGTGACTTGTCAACACGGGAAAAATCGTTACCAAGGCTGAGGCACTTCCATTCCACACAGAGGGGGGGTCTGATTGAGACCAGGCAGACAGGCAGGTACTGTACTGTACTGGAGGTATTAGGACAACTACTGTTACCTGGTTTTGTGCTGCAGAGGATTCTCTGCTTAGTGAAGGCACATCTGAAGAAAAGAAAGACATTTCCACAGTGAATTTCAACTTAAGTTATTCATATTGAATTAAGTAGTTTGTAATCAGATGCTGAACAAGATGAATCAGAGGCTTTCATCTGAGATTCAGCATTTAAAAAGTGAATTTAAGACTTTTTTTATGTTACAATTTAAAACTATACTGTGGTGTAGCGTATCCTAATTTACTTTTTAAAAGATGCCAGCAGACAACCAACCATCACTGGTAAATGCAGGACTGTGTGCTTCTTGCACTGACACTATCTGAAATTGACTATGAACATGTTTATTTCTTTATTATGCATTAAAATAATCTTAACTTAATTGCATCACTGTTTAGTGGTTACATTTGTGTGCCTACATAAAAATAGTAAATTGAAAAAATAATGTTTTTATTCGGGCTAAAGTTGATAAAAGTGAACTACACAAGAAATCTGACAGAGCATTCAGTGGCAACTTTTGTTTGACAGTCTTTGATAACTGGTGCTACAAACCCTTTCCAGTTGGTATTCAAAACAATTTCAGATAGCAATAACAACAATTTTCAATAGCCAGCCCATGGTAAATTACACCTTCTGAATGTCAAACTACCTCTGGGCGTTATTATCAAATATTTAAAAAATGGCCAAAGGTTAAAAGAACAACATTATTTTCCTTTAATAAAGATGCTTTGTCAATGTTTTGTTGCTTTGCCATTAAATAAGTGAGACACTTTGGGTGAGCTACTTTATTCTTCTGGGGCACAACTAGCCTCTTACATGCCCATACTAACTATCAGCTCCTCCGCTGAATGCTAAAATATTAAACACTTGGTTCTCTTTCCAGTGACCTCAAACTTTTTCCAATCAAGAAAATGTGTGGTTTATAAGACAAGATTAAAAAAAAGATACTATTTACACGGTTTTCAGGTGAAGGTTAGCATGTTTTTGGTACAGAGATAAAAATACAATGCGCCTTTTTCTTACTGTCAAAAATGAAGTCACACAATATGTCAGTATTTGTCCAGTACTTAATTACAATATCATGCATTAATACTTGTAAAGGAACCTTAAAGTAGTATTTTAGATATGTTACCATACGCACACAGATAAACACTTCTATGGCATTTGTTATTGTTATAGCCTTGCACTGGGAGCCTGAACACTACAGAGAGGACTTGCACCCCAGTCAGGTTTTTTTTCAAAGCTTTGATAACAGACTCAAATGAATTAGCATGTTTGACGTAGCTACATTTCTTTCCCTAACTTGGGAGGAACTACGTAGGCGCCCAGGTTTTGTCCGATCCACTGCTTGTCGCCCAGGGCTGCTATAATTTACTAGGAATCCACAATGATCCTAAACAGGAGATCTAAATAAAATGGGAGGGTTTTCAAACTTCTCTTTTACCATGCTGTTCATGTTTTTATACAGGTGGGCTGGGCTACTTCGACTAGCATAGTTTAACTTACAGCCAACAACTAGCAAACCATCAAAGCTGTTCTGCCAAGAAAAACTTATTCAGTTCACATGGCACGCTGAGGCTAAAGTCCCGTACTTACCAGTATAATATTAAGAGCCTACACATTCTGTTACTACCCTTACAAAAACTATATCTTCAAACTTACTGTCATTATTAGTGTCATTATCTTTAAGCTGAGAATTACTACAGGCTAGAAAGTTGTATGGGCCAATGACATCGCTATATTCCCTGTGCTATGGTAATCACACGTGAGGTGGCCTTGTGACTAAAAAGCTTCTGATTTGAATTCCTGCATGGGCAGTGAACATTTGTGTATACTGAAAAAAACAGAGGAGAGTCACTCTTTCATCGCCTACTGTCAATGTGAAGATGAACAAGGTCCTTGACCCCCAGTTTTACAATATAGTTCTCGGCTGTACTCGGCAGGTTCTAGATGACAACTTAACCAAAACTTTAATAAAAGTAGCTGTGATACTTGGTCAAACATGCCACCATACAAGGATCTGCACTGATATGTCAATTTTCATGCATTAGCCTAGTTCTATATTGACACTACAACGTGATATGCACCATAAAGAAGCACACAAATTCAAATGAATTATTCAATGATAACTTAAAAAAAGTTTTTTCGAGAGAATTCCTATTTACTTTTCTTGTCGAAAATACAGACAAACACAGATTCTAGATACATTTTTATTTTTAAGTTGTATTAACTCTGAAACTTATCACTGACATGATGATAAACCGCCGTGCTGCAAATGTGCCTTGCCAATTATCTAAAGTAGCAAATAATGTTAACGTATGTGTATAAGATCCACACCCTGAGGCTCAGTCAATTCTTTGAAACCAGGCCAATTAAACCGTAAACAACTTTTTTCACATCAGTCAGTGTTTTCATTTACTATCAAGTGAACACAAAAGGCAGACCAGCTTGGCCACTGAATATGAATGTTCAGAGAAAGCAGGTTTCTATGCTCGCTCTCTCTCTCTCTCTCTCTCTCTGACAGTGTCTGGTGAGTGAGGCATCCACCACCTATCACCTGCCCTTTAATTCATTTCTAAGTTAAAGCCTGTGTATCATTATTCGCTTGAGCTCCACTCGCCCGACACCGCCAGAGCACCCAAGCCCCATCAACTTGTGGGGGCGGGGGAGACTCGGCGGTGGTGTTGAGGTGGGGGATTCTTGGCAGAAATTCCCCACAAATTTTATGCCAAGAGCGAAATGGAAACCTCCTCTCATTTTCCTTTCCCCTTAAACCAATGTTTTCAAGCCCGAGCCCCACCAAGGTCATTATAATCACAGCAAGTGGATGGGAGCCAGTGACCTGCCATTACAGTAAGGTAGAGAGCCACCCAGTCAGTCAGCTATTGGCTGACGAAGAGGAGCAGAAATACATCTAGAAATGTAAAAAATCTCTCCATTTCAAATGTAGATAACCAGGGGAGAGGCAGAATACAAGCGCTCCTCCCAATACACTTAAGGCTGTGCTCTTTATGATATGGACTCTCACTCGGTATGTATTTTAACATTTACACAGTTTAACATACTCACCCACTTGCCTTAAATGGCTTTGAGGACAAGAATAAAGACTGGTTGAGAAATGCAAAGGAGTCTTGTTTGATCTTATGACAACATGTAATATATACATTATAGCACAGACTATGCCAAACAATAGGCATCACAAAGTTACATATACAAAATATTAGACCTCATAAGCATTTTCACTAACCTTAAATTTAAAGAGTGAGTAATAAAAGGCAGCATAATTACACAAACAATAACACACTGCAAGGTCATAAAGAATGGCAGTTTGCATTGTGGCACCAAAGGTCATGTTTACTTGTCAGAGTGAAGGCGCCATACTGTACTGTGACCTCCATAGCCGGCTTATGTACCCACAGACACACACACACACACACACACACACACACACACACACAAGGGTTGCGTGTTCACTTTCACATGTGCGTGCCGTGCGCACACACTTAAAGAATGGTCTCCTCTCACAAGCGGTGCCACAGACAATAGGACAGTGCACACTGGGCTACACAGCCCATATATCTGGGTCTGTGCTAAGATAAAGCACCTCCAGCATTAAAGCCAGTGTATTAGCTTGCCCTTTTTCCACCACAGATGAAGAGATTTGAAGCTTGATATTGTGCTTGTTGGCTGGCACACCACCAGGGTGTTGTTGGCGGAATAATGAAAACACACAGACTGACAGCGAATGGCATGAGGTGACACTTCCATTCTAGAGTGGGAAGATCCAAAACAAAGCGCAAAAAGCTTCTTACAAATTCATACTTTTCTGTGACAGTTTGTTGACTGAGGAGGGAACCAACTCCTAAATCAGAAAAGGCTTTCATTTAAACCCAGGAACACACAGGCACAGCAGTGCTCCAGTACTGTGCCTACACAGGAGTACATGATTTCAGATACGTGGGTGAGGAGTATTTTTGTTGCAGACCAATTACAAAGCAGCTTAATTGAAAGGTTGACAAGAGCTAACGTTGTCTTCTTGGCCAAAAAATATTGGACTTAATGTTTGACTGATCCAGACTATATAATGATGAGACTGAGTGAAATACAGTTTTCCCACCCAAACTATGTGCTTTTTGAAACACAAGGTGTCATAAATCATTAAGCTTTAGTAAACAAAACATCATGCATTTTAATTGATGGATCTTACAGTGATTTTATAGAATGAATCACAATCATACCGGTTTAGCCGATTCATTCTTTTACATTTGAAACTAACAACGCATGTGCTCGAATATTTTAATTATTACAAGACAGGGCTGGTTATAAAAATGAAAAAAAATCCAAGTGATAAGAATCCAACTTGGGGGTACATTTGGATGTTGAAATGGACAATCAATGGCTATTACCCCAATAGGAGGGCTACAGTAGGTGATAAAACATGATTGTGTCTGCTACCCAAAAATATAAAATCTATTCAAATGTTGTCTCTGTTTACAGGGTGACATGACAAAGTTCTACACAACGAGTCTCTGAGTCACTTCAATTAGCCAAAACTGGACACATTTTCTTATTTGTAAGGGAATGTACAACTTATCAAGTGTATCAAGTGGGCCATACTATACTCCATACTATAGTCTCTGTATTATCAAACAGGTGTACAAACACCCTGGAAACATTCTACAAAGTAGAGAAATGTCCCCAACGAAGACGGGAAATTCAGGAAACAGGCAACCTGTTTCAGGTGTTGAAATAACAAGCCACTGGTATGTATTTCATGATTACACTGTACACAAAATACACTTAATAGGACAAATTCATGTTCACTGGACAAGTTCTTTAAAAGAAGCTTCGGTACGCAGAGTGTTAGTAAAAATGGTTGGGTTATATATCATGTCCTGTGAAGCCCAAACATGTGGCTTACATACTCTGTATGCAGCATATCAGTGAGGGGTCACTGTCCAAATATCTCTCTGACACTCGATCACACAGAGATACACTCGCAGTCACTCACCACTGTCACCCAGTCTCCACCTCTATGCCTCCCAGCCAACCACTGCAATTTCCCAAGTTCAACCCTAGGTCAAACACCTGAGCAGTAGATCAGTGAAAATTACCACACACAAAAAACAAACATTTGTGTGTATTGTGTATCACTGCAGGAATTACCCTGTGATGTACAAATGATTTACCGTGTCAGAAATGTTCAACTGTGACAGGTGGAGGAGTTCATTCACCAAGTCTTTAAAATGAAAAGTAAACTATGTCAGTAAACTCAGTACAAGAGACTACTTAAAGTAACCTTTTTTGATGGGTATGCCGAACAGCTGGCATGGTCTGACATTTAAGAAATGAAGAAGATTGTGTCATAAGATAAATGCATCAAGGCGTCGATGATTTAAAAGATGAATCACTCAATTATTCACTACATTTGCATACCAATATGACTAATTGAGCTGTTTGCTTATGCAAGTATTGAGCAGAAATGATCAAGTGCACACAAAAAAAGAGAAATGTCACTCGGATAATTCCTTTAATAATCGTTGTCATTGCCCACTACCATATAAGCAATCCTCTAGTGGCCGGAGTGTGTTATCGCAGCTTTTCATTATCTGGACTGATAAAAGGCACAATACGAACATCCAGTATACGTAGGGTCAAATATACAAAAGTGAACCAACCTCCCACCAAAATCAGATGCACGGGAATTACAATCGGTTTCTGCTGCGGCACGGCGTTGTTTTAAGCAGCGTAGTAGAGCATAACTGTCGTTTCCCTTCTCTAACCGCGTTATTGATCGTAGTCTGTCTGCAATGAATGGCTGCAAAGGGAAGGGGGGGGAAAACCCTGAACTTCAGGTGACCGACCATGGCTCTGACATAGCCTGCATGCAGACTGGGAGGGGTAGGGAAAAAATACATTGGCTTGAGGGGGGGGGAAATAATCTCTTCACACTTTTTTAAAGTCGACGACAAACAAGCCCGAACAAATTCGGTTCCGCGATTTGGAAGCAAAACTATGAAGCGAAAGTTAGACGTTTATTGCCGAGGAAATGAAGTTTAGCGAGCGTTGCTAGATAGCGCTAGTGCTAACTAGGAACAGTAGGTTATGGGTAGCCAGACTCTGGCTTGTCTGATCCGACTGACCCTTCATTTTATTGCGGCCAGACTCCCAGATCCTCCCCTTTCTATCCGAAAAGCGACCAAGCAGAGGCGAACACATTACCGAAAACGCTCGGCCGTTATTCCTCACACACAACCGACACATATGCCAACTGACCGCAACCTTTAGCGGAATCGGACCTTTATCGATTATACTCTTAATAAAGCCACGTATCATTTATCCACTCACCGCCTAGCTAACGTTACCCATCGCCAACAACATGGCTGCCTCGCTCGGACCTAAAAAGGGAGAAATAACCTACGCCGAGTCTTTTGTCTGTTTCACCTCTTTAACCCTAAACTACTGCGCAAAACACACGGAGAGCCGTTAAAATTGAACAAAACGAGCAAAGGACTTACGTGAAGGCAGGCGCTTGGGTTGCTCCTGCTTCCTCCTTGGCATTTTCCCCCGTTTTTAATCACATTCTCGTCCTTGTTTAGGGATAAGAAGGAAAAAGGTTTTTCCCATTGAGACTGGAGGCGCCAGTGATGGCAGGGACTTGGTCGTGCACCTGGCTTTGCTCGGTTTAAAGTGTATTGTTGGGGAATGGGAACACAGGCGGAGGAGGTGCCGCTGTTGTTGTTGCCGTGTCTTGACTATGGCTGCTCTCGGTGCAAGTGTGTCTCCGAGCCCCTAACTAACACTAATGCAGGGATCAAAGGGCAGCAACAGCAGAGCAGACACACGCGCGCACGCATGCACGCACGCACGCACACACACTCTCACACACACACACACACACACACACACGTTCTCACACACTCGCGCGCGCACACACTCAAACACGCTCTTGCTCGCACGCACACATTCGTGGAGCTCGCCCCCGAGAGCAGCGTACTGACAAGGTGCCCCCAAGCTTTCAGGGTGTATGGCTGAAAAGAAAATGTATTTGTAAAAGCAAAGCGGATATCATTTAGCAGAAAGATCATATTGATGGAGTCGAATTATGTTAACGGGATCTATTTAATTTATTTCACACGCAATATAGTAGTGACGATAATAATTTATGCGAATGATGCCAACATGAATGTACATGTCAGTTTAGACGCTATGAAATAAATATAGCGGAGGCATGTTAAACATGAATTTAGCTTGCTTTAGCAAAACAGACAAATTACCACTATAACAAATCTTTATTGTAATTAAAAATAAGTATCCCAATTGCTTTAAATACTGAAAATTAATATTAGTAGGTTAATATTGACTGGAGGACTTAGTTTACATACTGATTTTGCAAATGTATATGTTAAATCTAGGCTGCAATATAATTGTAAGACTAATACTAATATAATTGTAATACTTTGGACTTTTTAGTATATTAATAGTGTATATATATATATTATCTTATAATATAATTATATTAATATAAAAATAGTACATCCAGGGTATGTATATACTCAGCTACCATTTCAACATGATTTATTATGAACTATATAAAAGTTGCACAAAGAAAAGAAAAAAGAACAAAGTGAAAGCTGCATATTGAACTATAGCTCAACTAATAAAAATCATCATTATCAAACATTCTATATTTTAATTTGGTCTATTTATGTCATCATCTCCACCTACCCCCATTTCTCACACACAGGCTTTATACATGTCAGGCCACTAATTTAAAAACTGCCTGCTGACTTATCCCTAGAATTAGTCCATTAAAAGAACAATAGAAAAAGGTACAGTGTGGGAACCCGTATTAAATTAGGTGGGGGCAATAACAGGTGTCATTGTCAGAAGAATGTCCAACAATAATCCAACCCAGTGTAGTCATCTCCTCATCAAAGTTGAGACACCAAAACTGGCCAGAGCTGAATCCTCCTCCCTCTCAGCTGGGTGTTGGGGCTTTTTCACAGCGCAGGCTGTCCCCCACTCCCTGCTGTTGGACTCCTCCAGGCTGCGTTCTGTTGGCCTGCCGCGTTCTTTCACACCTCGGCCGTGTGTGAGGAGAGCTGTGTCTTCATCCCTCCATCCTTCCATCCTCCAGTCCTCCTCCTGCCATGCCTTCCACCCACCCCCAGCGGAGGCGCAGGAGGCTCGTTACCGTGGCAATTAGTGAAAAGCCCAAATTAGCCCTCTTGGCTGTCCACAGGTGACAAAGACACTTTGCATTTCTGCTAATTAGGAAACAGAACAACATGATTAAATGGGGCCTATCAGGAGGAGAAGTGGACAAACATGTTCCACAAATAGAAAAGTTATATATTATTGCATCCTCTGCATGAAATGATAAAGACATCCCATTAGGTTTTTCATTTGTGGAGGAAATTGTTGGGTTGTGATACTGAATATTACAAGACTTTACAAAATAACATTTTAATAGACTTGTGCGAGTGTGCCTCTGTGTGTGTAGACAGCGATGTTTCGATGTTACCTGCACCTGCAGATTGACAGCCTATGGACAGACAGGTGCTATGACCAAAGTGTGGATGAGCTGCTACAAGGAAAAGGTTAAATAATTTTTGGTTTCTGAGTTTCTTGCACATTGTCTATGTTTTTGTGGACAGAACAAAATATGCATATGGCAAGACCTCTACACAATTTCTCGAACTACCTCAGGGAAGAAGTGCTCAATTTAAGCACTCCAATAACTACTATAATTTTATATAATGTATAATGTTCTGCTGGTAAAACATTCAACTTTGACAAAGAGCCATAAATGAAAGAGTTTGTCTTACAGATGCTCATGATTTTATGCCAGTGCATAGATAAGCAAGAAATAAGTTGTAAAAGATGGAAAAGGTGACTTGAAGAGCATTTGCAGTCATTTTCTGGGTCAGATGGTTCAGTGCAAACACATTTTTAATGATTCCACTAAATCATTGTAAAACAGCAGCTCTAGTCTGTATGACTTGATGAAATTACAGATAAATGTCTTTGTTCTGTGCGTTTCCATATTTCTGAGAGAAATGTTTATGCTGCTTACAAATTCTTTATGAACGATCTTAGGGAAGCTGAAATTCTCTTGTTAGATTCTTCACGCTGATTGGCTTAGTCAGTGCTAAATCTTGCTCTGTGTATTCACCCTTTGCTTATTACACTACGTTAGTGGAAATTACTCCAAGTTATATCAAACTCGACCGACTTATTCCAGACATAAATCAGTTTAGAAATTTGAAACTTTTTGTCCGCTGAACATTTTCATCAACAGAAAATATGTTATACTAGACTAGTATTTGTCTTGGTGGTGTTTTTGTTCCCAGTTGAGTTTAGTCACCAAGAGGTCGCAGCCTGTTCTCTGACCCTGACAATGCCACGGAGCTGAGGTAATGCTGGCAACATGACAGTCTGCTGATAGTAGCAATGGCAACACTGACATGACCTCACTCAGGGTTGAACCTAAAGGTCATTCCACATTGCTCCATAGCTCTCAAATAACACTGCAGTTAGTGCTGTGCATTTGTGTCTGCTTTTCTAACTAAGTGAACATGTAGAATATACTTGAGGTCAATTAAAATTGTTTCACTTCCCAATAACGGGTGCAGGTCCCCTGCTCTGAAAACAGCTCATATTGTCAGTCGGCATTATTACTACTTATTAAAATGGTTCCCTATAGTGGCACAACCGTTAGTGGGGGCTAAATGAGTTTCAGGTGCTTCAGTGGAGGATGGAGCAGACTGGAGAGAAATGAGCTAACTTGCTTATGTGCCTTGGGGGCAAACTGAACATCCTCCAGTTTCTATTCTTCTTTTCTCTGCATCTTTTTTTCTCCCTCTCCTCTATCCTCTCAGGCCCTGTCCTGTGTGGGCAAGGCTGGTTGGGCTAGCGTTAGGCTCGGCCAGTCAGATGTTGCCCTGGGGTAAACAGAAACATCTGTCCCTTGCCCAGCCGTGACTGTCGCTGAGTGATAAATCCTGGGGTTGCTTGTGCCAGCGCTGTCCGGTGTGCCACCTGTCCCCCTCCTACACAATATCCCCAACCCAACCCTTACACATACACACACACTTCACCCTATTTGCACTCGTCTGCCTTCATCCTGACAGTGTGACAGAAGCAGGTGGTTCACTCCCTTTTTGCCCTCTGGCCTTCTATGCTCTCGTCCTCGGATGGCACATTTATGCAGGGAGCGAGAAGGGTTGTTGCCTCTAGCAAATACCAATGGAGAGATGCCTGTACCAGGTTATTCAGCAGCCTATAGCAGTCGTTTCTTCTAATCAGACATAAAGTCTGAAGATCTAAGAATTAAGTTTCACAAAGGTCAACAAAATGCTAGGTGAAAAAACCCATCCGAAAGTTCTGGAGATTTTAGAGGATGTGACATAAATTACAATCATTTTGACTTATTTGAGGATTTTTATGATACAACTCATCTGACCTTCTTGTATATTCAACTGTCAGAGAAAAGCAATGCCACATACTGCATTCACTTGAACTTTCTCTCTTTCCACCATGTCTTACCCTCCTGCCACCACTTCCTCTCTCTGCGCCACTACTTTTACAAGTGTGACAGAGGCAGGTGGCCAACTTCCTGCCCTTTGACCTTCAACAGTTTTCCCGCAGTAAGGAGACAGTGCAAACACACACATTCACACACACACACACACACACATGCACAGAGGAGGAGCCTAGGTTGCCCTGGGTGAACTGGGGCAGAGGTCTTGCAAAAGGCCCTGGAGTGAAAGCGAAGGTCCTTGGACTCATTTCAGTGGTGCCAAACCTGACATGCTGAACGATCATCCCTGCAGTGCCAGAGCCCTGTCTAACTAAAACTGACTAAAAACTGAAAGGAATCAGTGAGCTGGCTAGTGACACACCTCTTCTTAAAACAATGTGCTCCTTTATCATTTCAAGCAGTTTGCATACTGAATTGCAGGACATTTCTCACAAAAAGCCACAAACGCTAGGACAGTAACACTGTCTGCCACCTGCCTCTAAATCACTTTTTTATTCCAGAGGCTGGGTGAGCAAAAATAATTACATGTGTTACGAACAGCTATTCATTTATCCACCCCTATGCCCTTGGCTGCTTGACTATCTTTTTTCTTTACAATATGTCTGAATTTATCTAGCAAAAGGCCAGTGATAAAATATTTTTACCATTTAAAATAATATCAAATGAAAGAGCACTTCAACACTCAAACGCATGTTCTTTTGAGCTGCACTTTAGGCCTGTGCATGATTTGCATGTTTGTTTTATGCCTCTATGTGTGTGTAAGAGGACCCCTGCTGATTAATGTCACTTCATATTGTAATGGAGCGTGCTGAACATGTTCTGATATCTGTAATGTGTTACCAGTCTCTCTCAGCTTGATTTTATTGCCATGGTCTAATAGGATATTGTCACGATCACAATTTGGATTAACTTCCATATCACTGCTGTTAAACCAAGTGAGGTTTGTGTGTTCACACAAATGATAGAGAAGAGGGGATGTCTATCAGGGTGGGCTGCTCTGGTCGATTAATTTCACACTCTGCACCTCCTTTATGAATGTGTCTATTCTGTTTGTCACCACAATAGTTTTTATTATGAACAGTTACAGCTGCTGTTTTTCTTCTCATTGATGCTGCGCTGAGGGAGGAACCATTTTTGACCCAGTGTAAAATAAGGCACTGCTGTCTGAATTTGCTACGGGGGATACTGTACCGGCAAGCACTTTTTTTCAAGATTGGCTTGCCTCTGACGCACACACACAAATACACACACACACACACACACACACACACACACACAGGTACCCTAGTAAAGAGGTTTGGCATGCTTTTGTACGAACATTTTTTTGTCAGCAGGAAGCAGGGAACTCTATGCAGAGGAGGCTGCCCTTGCTCTGTGAGTCCTTTGTCTCCCTACATCCCCAAGCTCCACCTCTCTCTCAGCCAGCCCTCCAATGGGAGAGCCTTCAGGTGTTGACCTTATCGGGTGGAGGTCAAAGCCAGGTCAGGGATCTGTTGCTAGGCTACCATCAGATAACTGGCTAGGGTAGGCAGCAGTGGGTAGCTCTGTCATTCAGGGCTTGTCATGTTATCTTGTTCATTTGCAGACAATTGTCTGGACGTCAGAAAGGCTATCTGGCCCATACTGTTGTAATGAAACACATTAAAATATTAAAACCGGCCATGCTGAGCATTGGCAGCGCCACTTGGCACATGCCTTTTTTTTACAGTCATGCCAACTGTCATGCAGTAACATGAGCCCCTTAAATACGCTTATCTGGTTGGCTGTGTTGAAATTTCAGACTTGTAGAGGAGGATAGGGTGGTATTCATTTGGGTTTTTTTTATTTTGTCCTGCACCATTTGATAGTTTCTGTTTTACAAAATTAAATATCTTAATATGCCCAGATTACCACAATGTGATTCAACAATTATACAAGATCATTAATGCAATGTCACTAGAGGATAATAATATTATCTGCATCTGTGCCTGTAAGCATTTACTGTATAACACAAACTTAATTCCATTTGAAAACTGTACCACTACTTTATAATCATTTTAATAAAACCTTGTAATAAAGCTTAATTTCAGCAACATTATTTATATAATTAGTGATTAAAAACTTGATCTAGAAAGAACAACTCTATACTCATATCCATCTGTGTGTACATATACTGTACATAAATAAATGGATGAATTCATTCATGACTCATGACTCATTTAGGGGTACAGGTGGGAAGGCATCTTGTTGTTTGCTACCCTACAACCTTTAAATAGAGTACAAAGAGTGCTAGAGCAGTCTGTTTGAAGAGGGACAGGGAGGGGGGGGGGGGGGGAGAAAAAGAGAGAGATAGTTGTTGCATATTCACACAAAAATGGTCTGT
>JAVQJD010076916.1:0-22826 GCA_036023655.1 Nannoperca australis
TACTACTTTAGTACTTTACTACTATACTACTGTACTACACTAAAATACTTTACTACTATACTATACTACTTTACTACTATACTACTTCAGTACTTTACTACTTTAGTACTTTACTATTATACCTGCTTAGCAGCAAACAGCAGACAGACACAGCCAGAGACGAGCTGGTGAGCAAAGTGGAGCAGTTTAAGAGACAGATATTTCCCTCAGGAGTTGGTAGAGATCCAAACAACAGAGCTATCAGATGACACGAACACGACTCCAAATTAATGCTAATGTTGCTCTACAACTGCTAGATATGTAAATAAACAGCTGTTTGCTAACACAATATCAACATCAAAGGTCAGTGTTGCCCAAAAGAAATCTGCTTTGGCAGGTGTAAATGAACTTTTAAATGCTGTGATTGATCTGTAACCTCCATCTGTCTTTAGTTGGTCAATGGCATGGTGACTTCAGCTGCAAAGGTTGTGGGAGACCAGCACAAGGCCCGGAACATAACGTGCCCGCTGAAAGACTTAATGCACAGGTAACAAGACCGTTGATTTTCTTCTAATAAATGATGTCACTTGTCTCACAATCAGTAACAACAGCACCGTCAAATACAAACTCCTGCAGGTTCAGGAACTTCCAGAACGACGTCATAAAGGCAGACAAAGCGAACAGCAGGCCGTTCATCATGGCGAACCTCGGCTGTTTCCAACAGTTCGGGTGCGTTTCTGACAGTCAGGCGTTGTGGTGTGACGTTAATACCACAGAAGAGCCTTTCCCTGTGAGCTAATGTGACTTATTGTGGTCTGTCTGCAGGGACGTCCTCGTTAAAAGGCAACATCTGTTCACAGAGGACGTGCGGGAACTCTGTTTGCTTGTTCTGAAGGAAATGAAACAATCTGCTCACACATATTTAATAAAGCCTGTGCACGATGACCTCAAGGTACGTTTATTTACAACACATACAAGAGGATTTGTTCTTTTTGTCTTTATGTATTTACATTTCTAAGTATTGTGTGTGAATCACAGCCTGATATATCTTCTTCCTCTGAACCACAGAGCTCCATTGTTGTCTCACACACGCCATCCTGCCCTAAATTCTAGACCACCAAAAGTGGATTCATCCGCTGCAGAAAATAGTCCCCCCCCAAAATGCTTTATTTCCTCCTGCTCGTGTAAAGTTTGCTAAAAATGACAGAGCCCTGCTGTTTTGTGAAATTACAGAGCCTTTTTAAAGATGAAACTATTTGTGAGCCAAATTTAAAGAGTCACGTTTTCAATGAGCTCGGTGTAGAGTGTCTCAGACAGGGTAGGAAAGTGACGCTTACTTTTGCACTAAGCATAGACGAAGAAGACTTTTTGGATGGAAGTGTTAACTGTCTAATGCATCATGTCTGTATCTCACACAGCCACAGTACCGCAAGCTGGGAACCAGTGACTGGCTGAAAAAGTCACTGATGTTTAACAAGCTGCTGGAATTCCTTGAAAAAAAGCTTCAGGATCTTCAGGGTTTGACTGAAACCTGTCACCAGGTAGACTGAAGAACACATGCAACACACCCCTCATTAATTATAAAGGAGAAGCTGCTGTCATTGACTACAAATCCAAAAACTTAACCATTTTCCAAAGCATGCTAAAGTTTAAATGTTTTGAATGTATTTTTCCTTTCAGGGAGCAATTTCAGTTAAATTCTATACAGTCTGAAAATCAATTAGCAGAACACAAAATCTGACTTTCATGCATCCAAAACGCTTTTTGTAAAAATAACAATAAAAGTCTGCAGTGTAAATATCAAATGTATGTACAAAAAAACCAAATATATATATATATGTCAAAATCACTGGGGTGGAACATTACTCAGTTTAACGTCTTCTTTGCTTCAACAAACAAGTTAAAAGTAATTACACTTGAAGCTGAAAATGTTACCGATTTGTGATTTAATGGTTGGATACATTTTCAGGAGCTGATGGGTCAGCTGCACCAGGAAGTGACAACAGAATATGTGAAGAGGCTCCTGAAAGGACAAGTGAAGCTGAAGGACAAGGAGCAGCAGCTGAAGGCCTACACGACCGTGAAAAGCAACGCAGACAGTTTGCACGATTTATTCTCCAGAAGGGTGAGACCCCAGCACAGAATTGCAAAGTGTTGGATTTTTACAAAACATCCATAATAATACAACAGCTGACATGTCAAGGAGAAATACGTCACCGAACTGACTGCAGAGTCTGACTAATGAGGGGAAAATCCAGTGTGAACCCCCCCCCTGTCCCCCCCACCAGTCACAATGACAGATAAAATCCTCCATAAAACACGAGACTGAACTGTTGTAACTGCTTTATCTTCACAGGGGTCAAATGAGAAATGGTTGACAGATATCCTGACCGGGATTGCAGAAGTACTGAAACTCCAAGACGTCCCCGCCATACAGATGCAAATAGTATTACTGGGAGCTCACTTTCCAGACCTCAGGTAACCTTTGCACACACAGTGTGTTTAGGTCTGTCTCAAGTGTAACTGACCAAATAAGGACAGAACAGCATCTGTGTGTGAGTTGTGCAGCGCTATTAGTCTTTCACACCAGCACCAAATACTTTGGCCTTAATACATGTGTACAAAGTGAAGTGGAGCTTTCCCCAGAGAGAGCACAGGGCAAACAGGAAGTGGAGATATGTTCAGATGTTTCCTGCCAGCAGGATGATATTAGGAGCTCAATAACTGCAGTAAAATGTAGCTGTAGTCAGTGATGTTGTCAGAATAAACAGTTTGTGGTTTATTGTTTCCAAATGTTCTTGTCTTTAGTCCTAGTCTGTTTCTGAGTCAGAGTTACTTACATGCAAACCTCTCAGGAGTACATGAACTTCTTTAAGAAATACACTCTGCTTTCTTGCCAAGAGTTAGATGCGAAGATCAATACCGCTCTCGTGTCTGTACAGCAAATAGCTGGAGCCGGGAGATACTTAGCTTAGCTTAGCATAAAGACTGGGAACAGGGGGAAAAAGATAGCCTGGCTCGGTCCAAAGGTAACAAAATCCATCCATTTGTATACAAACACACACACACACACACACACACATAGTTCTGTAGTCATAGTTCATACTTCATGTTGTACATACATAAGTGTCTCTGAGGTTGTAATAATAAATAAGCTTGAGATTAAAAAGTTGATGTTTAACCTTTCCCTCCCTTCTCTTCACCCACAGTGAGAAACATGTTTCGGCCCTGCTCAAGCTCAAGACCAACCTGTCCAAACCCGACAGGAAAACCGTCAAAGACACTCTGTCGGACACTTTGAGGGAAACCACGGCCGTCGACGCTCGGCCATTTTTCTCCACAGTTCATCTCAAGTGATCCGAACAATCTTGGAATAAATTCAGTTCTCCTCATTTCTGTAATTTTAAAGTTGGCTGAATGTTGTGTTGTACTGTATTGTGTATTATAGTTGCAAAATAGAAATGATGAACAGAGCGTAGACAGATGACGCTTGGTTCAGATGTAAAATGATGGACTGACTGTTGCAGAGATTGTATGAATGTATAAGCTACAGTTCACATTGTTGCTGGTAAATATGGTGCTTTTATTGCAAAAAACATCAGGCAAGAAGTGTGTGTTTTATAGGGAAATAAGTGTCATTCTCTGATCGTGTGTGTGTATAAATATAGAATTTAATAATATATATATAAAAATCATTTTTATTTTAAATATCAAATCAGTGTTATAGTTTATCTTCATGTGCAGTAAAAATGTCAAATTGTAATTTTTTTGTTTTACATGTTTATTTCACACCATCTAAGAGTATTAGAGAGAATATTGTTAATAGAAAGTGTTCATTGATAAATGCATTAAGTGAAACTTGAGTGTGATTTGACTGATTTCCTAAAAACCTTTCACTGTGCGGTTTTACATCTGTTTTGCATCTACAGAAGCAACAAAAGCACTTATTGATCACCATGAAGATAAAAACAAAGATTTTAAAGAAAGTGGTTTACTGCAAGAAGTTCATGTGAAAATAAACATTCACAAGTTAAAGCACAAATAAATGTACAATCCTCAAGTGCAGGAACAGACGACACAGACCAACCAGACATGAATCTAAATAATATTTGGGAAATTAGCAGTCAGTGTCGGTGGGTGAGTTATAAGTGAGGAAGACACTGCTAGCATGGCTGTAGACAAGAGTCTTCTGTGGGCTAAATGCTAACATCAGCATGTTAACAATGAAAATAAATAAAGTTGACCATGTTTACCATCTAAGTTTAACTGGTTAGCATGCCAACATTTGCTAATTAGCACTATTCCGCACTACAGTACAGCTAAAGCTGCTGGGAATGTATGACACATTTCGACCTGATGATGGCGCTAGAAGTTAAGGGTTCATCAAAGTTGTTACAGTTCATTCTGAGGGGAACATGAATGTTTGTATCAAATTTAATATTAATCCATCCAATAGTTGCTGAGACATTTGTCTGAAAACCACATGTGGTGCTAAAAGAAAAAGTCGGAATTACCAAAGTCCCCAGAATCATCCTCTGGGGACTACGAATGTCTGTACAACATTTTGTGCCAATCCATCTGGGAGATATTTCACCGGATAAGTGAACATTTTGACCTGCTGGTGGCGCTACACATATAGTCAAACGATCACCAAAGTGATTACAATTCATCCTGAGGGGAATATGAATGTGTGTACCAAATGTTGTAGTAATCCATCCAATCGTTGTTGAGACATTTTACCCAAAACTACAAATGTTAACCTCAGTGTGGCGCTAAAAGGAAAAGTCAGGGAATTACCAAAGTCAGCAGGATTAATCCTCTGGGGACTACGAATGTCTGTACAACATTTTGTGCCAATCCATCATGTAGAAGTTGAGATATTTCACGGATAACTGAACATTTTGACCTGCTGGTGGCGCTAAAGACAAAGTCAGGAAATCACCAAAGTCAGCAGGATTAATCCTCTGGGGACTACGAATGAAAGAATCTCTGATCTTCCAGTTCAAAGACTACTGACCAACATCACAAACAGCCAAATCCGTCCTGAACAATCCCGGGAAATCATTGACCCTCTCTTGTGGGAATAGAGGTTGTAGACACCGAGCCGAGGTGTTTTCAGTTCATGATTATTTCCGAGTAATAACCGATGTTCCTTAGGCAGGGGAAGGATATGAGTCCACAAAGGGTGTCGCTGCAAATTACTGTCAGCATTCACTGTTTTTTCCTGACTGTCTGTCTGTCTTTATATATCACAAGATGTGCTCAGGAAAATGGAGGTCATAACTACAAGTTTAGCTTGGAAAGCGAGACAGAGTGAAGGCCGACAAACTCATTAAAGCCTCTGGCAGTGACCTGCTCTGGGAATATTTCAGATGACCAGTGATTTGGTTCAGGAGAATTTCACAGTGTTTTCCTGCTGAACCAGATGCAAATATAGCTGCTGCTGAATGATTTCAGTAACCAGGATACTGCCAAGTCATCTCTGAGAAAACTGAATCAGCCAGACATTAATTAAAAAGTTTCATTATCAGTATTTAGTCTTTATTTGTACTTTGACAGCTGGACTCCATTTGGTCCAGACTGAAATATCTCAACCTCTATTGGATGGATTAGTTCTTATGCTAACACACTAACATGCTCAGTATGATTGTGAACATGGTAAACATTACACCTGTTAAACATCAGCATGTTAGCATTGGGTTATGGTTTGGTTAGCGTTTAGCTCAAAGCACAGACTCACAGAGCTGCTAGCATGACTGTAGACCTTGAGTCTTGTTATTTTTCAGGTTTCTGCCATGTTAGCGATATGGTTGGTTAGTTGGTCAGTCCCACACATCGATCCAGACTGAAATATCTCAACAACTACTGGATTGCCATGAAATGTTAAACATTTCATGATCCCCACAGGATGAATTCTGTTGACTTTTTTTCAGCCCCACCATGTGGTCCAAATAAATGCAGGGTTACGTGGTCTTTTTCTGCACTTAATGTTAAAATATTTAGCTCAAACTCATGAATGCTACATTCAGAGTAAGTGTATGTTTACATGCAGAAAACCTCATGTTGTATCCCAATGTTTTTAGCTTGTGACCCCTAAAAATAAAGCCAAGTGTTCTTGTGGTCCACTTCGCAGGTTATATAGGCCTATGGCCTTAGTGTGGACAGGAGTTGGGAGATTAATGCCTGAAGAGGTAAAAGTATTAAGTATTCAACTATTTATTCCTACTAATTTGTGATCCCTCACATTTATTTTAGGACCCATTGAGAGGTCCCAACCCCAAGCTTGAGAACCACTGTTCTGGGATCTGTTGTGTCTGAGTAAGCCAGTGTGGTGAGAAGAATTCTCCATTAAGTCAGATTCTGATAAAGTGTTAAGTCTCCATCTGGTGGTTGAACAATAAAGCCAAAATCAGAGGTTTTATTGAATTATACTGAAGTTTATTTATTAAATTGGTGAAAGAAAAGTGCTTGTTTGTGTCCCTGCAGCCCAATCTGTAAGCTTCTAAACAAAGAAATCCCTGTAGTCAAATACAATATACAATAACTAACAAAAACAAAAACCCTAAAGCAGAAAATACAATGTTGTACTTTGATTAAAGAAGAAATAATAACCAGTAAATCATTACAGCACATCTCAAAAGGTGGAATGTATCATTAAAAAGTTTATCACCCTCATTTATACCCTGATCGTATTTATAGATGCTTAGAAGATAAAAACATAATAAAGTACACAGCACATCTCCTGATTTGGCTAAAAACTGTTTCAAGTTAGAACAAAATCTATAGTTTAAGAATAATTCAAAAGTGTTTCTTGCTTTTAACAGTAACGTTTGATATTCTTTGACTGTCTGTAGGCTTATATAAATAAACTTAATAAATAATATAAAAATATAAATATAATAATAAAGAAATTATGCATCTTTATCAGTGCAGTTAAAAAATGTTTTTAACTTCTAGTACCTAAAGTGCACAAAGCAAATGGAAGTACGTAGTAAAGATGAACAGAGAACTCAGCATTTGAGGGTTTGAAACAGAAGATAATTTTTTTGCTGCGTAACAGAACAAAAAAGAAAACCTTTACTTCAATCCCTTTAAATAGTTTGATTATCAGAGCTCAATAAAACATCTTCCCATTTAGGAACTGTGTAACACTTCCGTTCAATAAAACTATCACCTACAGGTCTTTTGTATAAAACCAATTTCTTTAGTTTACAGTGCGCAATATCCTTGAGACATCACACACGCAGACAGCTCCACAGAACCCACCACCTAGAACCCATGCTCAGATTAGCAATCATGCCGCTTTATGAGAATCTGCAATGACGAAAGCACTGACATACAGCATGTGTTGAGTTTGTGTCTGTTTGCATAAAAATGAGACTCGTGAGAATCAAACTCCAGTCAACCTTTTCCAAACTGACAGCAACACTCGTTAGAAAATCAGTTACATTTAGCCTCTTGTGGCCAGACCTAGTCCCTTCTCTGTAGCTACATCTTTATCATTAGATTCAAGTTGAGAAGTTACGTCCGTAACGGAGTTGTAACAGGACCTGAAAAGATTAAAATTCTCTCCAATGTTTTAGACAATCTGCTCTGCTTGCTGCTGTTGATCCTCTTGTAGTGCAGCTCAGCCTTCACCAGTGGGTTAGACAGCAGTACCAGGATGCAGACGTGGGGCTGGGTTCGTACCCAGGAATGGCGTCCAGCACCTCCATAACCTGCCTTCTGGAAAAACCCTTCCATCGCAGCAGTGTGGGCAGGAGCTCCAGGTCCTCGCTGCACAATCACAAGGACAAAACACCAGGATGAATTAGTACGATGCAGTTCCTCTAATGGCCACTAGATGCTGGCTTTAAGAAAATCCAATAAGACAACATCAACCTGAAGAAATACAAGTCAGCGGAGAGCCAGAGTTTATGCAATCATGCTAGCTAAACGTGCTTGATGATGTCGTTACTATTTGGCCAGATTTAGATTTTATAGCTACAGTAACAAACAAACTGTAAGTGTCAGAAAACAATCATTTATGTCACATAAATTATGTGAAATAAACACAAACAGAATTTTGTTTGTGTTTCCGATTAGAGGTCAGTTCTTCTGAACAAGCAACACCGCAGGAAAGACTGAACGTCAGGATGATTTACCTCCACGTGAGACATTCCTTCTGCATGCTTGCAACTACGATCTTCACTGAATCGATGCCATTGCAGTCCAACATCTCTTCGATCTTCAGCAGCACGAGGTTCCACTGCTGGACACCAGGAGCCTGAAACAACACAACACACAGGTCAGGGAGTTTGATGCAACAAGATACAGGAACAAGCTGTTTTCAAGTCTGTTTCCAGTGGTTAATACCAAAACCGCTGATCTCACCAGGTCTGAGATGCTGTCGTGAAGGAGATTAGCGTCTTGGACGACTGTTTCCCCGACTTCAGGATTCCAGAACTTCTTCAGTTTGCTCTGGCTGCTTCGGATAAGATGTTTGAAGTAAATGTGAGTGATGAGCTTATAGGCCTCGTCCATCACCATCTGAGAGACGCAAAGACAGACAGAGACACTGTGTAGTTTTTGTGCAGAACAACAACAGCACCCAAATCAACACAAACATATTCAGACACCAACATCAAAAATAGATACTTAAAATAAATACAGATACTTGGTTGAAATGCTGTCAATAGCAAGTAAAAATATGTATTATGAGGAATTGAAATGGCTAATAATTGCTGTAGAAATCTTCTTCCAACTTCTAACGTACCTTTTGTACGTCCTGGCAGCACGACACCTTGGGGAAATGCATCTTTACCGCGTCGATCAGGAAGAAGAAATGCTTGTTCTCTGTCTTGAAGTAATTCTTGAGGTGCTTCTGTGGGACAAAAATTGTAATATATCAAAAAATTGAAATAGATGCATAAACGGCAAAAAGAAAACGATATATTTGTGATTAAGTTTTCCCGCTACCTCAGCAACGTCAGCTACAATCTCCATGAGAAGTTTCAAAGTAAAAGCCTCCATGTTTTCAAGCGTTTCCACAGTTTCCTGGAGAAGCGATCCTTTGATTTCTTTACCTTTGGTCTGGACGTGCAGCCTGAGAGGAAACATCACAAACATCATTTATAAATATTCCTTAAAGAACAGAAACAAGTTTTAATTCGTACTTGTGCTCAAATGCTCACTTGAGTTCTTTACAGCTCTTTAAACTCCTGATGAAGTCTGTCGTTTCTGGTTTGTCCATTTTCACTTTTTGCCCCAAAATCTCAGTCTGCTCAGCGCAGTACCTACAAACCAAAGACACACATACATACTGAGTTTAATCTGTGATATTTATGTTGATTTCATTACAAGGGCAAAAATGAAGGTCTCAGATGTTCATGATGAAATCTCGATATTAAAGTTGTTGCTCTCACCTCTTCAGAAACATCAGCAGCTCCTGAAAACAAACCTCCCGTACGAGATCAGACAGTTTTGAGCTGATTTTTTCTGCTTCCTTGGGCATGGCCTCAGTGCACTTAAAGAGAAACAAACAAAAGATATAACACATGAACACACAGCTCAAACCAATACCTGCTGAATTAAAAAAGGAGAAATCTCTAACTACAAATAGAAAAATACACAAGTTAATCAGAATACTTTCCCTCTCACAGTTACAAACACTCTTATAACTTCTGGTTCATAAGTACCTGAATAGTGTCCGTATAAAACTGAACGTAAGCTTCCTCACGATCAAAAACGTTTGGGCTTCTCTCGAGCTGCAGGATTTTCTCCAGGTACTCTCTGACCTCTTTCTGTGGACAAAAAGAGACACAGAAATTTTGAATTTTTTAATTTATGGGTGTCCTGGGAGCAGTAACCTACACTACAGTTGACATTTGTTTCTGTTATTTTGTTCACTCTATTTACATCAAGGACGATAGGCTAAAAAACACAAACCCCTCTCTGTATAATACAGTACATTTCATGAGCACCACAAACTCTGGGTTGGTTTTTAGGTCCGTTTTGTGGTTAAAAATCTATTTTCATGGAAATTACACATTTCTATGGCATTAAATATATACTGTGTAGGCATTTTGACTTTGTAGGGCAGAAAACCTGATGTAGGATCCCATCACTTATTGTGAGAAGAAGAGTGAGGTACATTAGTTTTTAATGGCCTTGAAGGCCCATATTTATGTTTGACTTTTGTGACACCTGGTGGTCAAAAGAGAAACTGCTACAGCGAATGAATCCCATCCACTGCACCAATTCTCAATTTTCAATGTAAGAGTCTGTAATCTTACCTGCACGTTTTCAAGAACTTTGTCCTTTGCTTTTCCTGCCAATTCTGCAAACAGCAGGAGGTCGGCATTTTTCAAGGGATCCACTTCTTTAAGAACGAGGTGACCAAGCAGCTCCCGACTGGGAAAGAACCACAAACACCAACATCAGAACTGATGTATCTAATATTCTACTATTCAGAAAATACACTTGACAAATGTAAGCAAGACACATTTTCAAAGTCTGGAAATAACGATGACCCAGCAGACGCCATTGAAATGCCCTCCGGTGCTTCTGGGATGTTTCTGGGACATGCCAATTGCCAACCATCAAACATGTTGGTGACTCCTTTTCGAGAGTTATTCAAATCAGGATGGAAATTAAGGTCGGGAAAGGTCTCGTTCAAGGTTCAAATGTTGTCTAATTGGCATTTGGCCTTATTAATGTCATGTTCCCTGAACTTGTTTCCTGTTTTATTTTGAAATCCTGTTCTGTGTTTTTGTCTTTGGTTGATTTCCTGTCTTTGTCTGGTTCCCTCCTTAGTTTGATTACACACACCTGTGTCTCGTCACTCACCTGTGTCTGATCCCCTCGTTTGCCTTCCCTATATATAGAGGTCCTTTCCCTTTGTCTCCTGTTGGTTCATTGTATGTGTCTACGTCTGCGTGCGTTGTATGTGTTTGTATTTGTTTGCCCTGTTCCCTGTTCCCTGTTCCCTGTTCCCTGTTCCCTGTTCCCTGTTTTTGCCTTATAGGCTTCATTATCAGAATAAATCCTTTCCCTGCTGCCTCATGGCAGATCATGACAATTAAGGTTATATGTATTTGTAAAAACTGAAGAAAAATTCTGCTCAAACCTTTGGTTGATTTGAGCTTCAGATAACTAGACATACTAGTTTTCTGGCAGAGTTAGATGAGATAATTGTTATCAATCACGTATTCTACTGTTAAATGTGAACCTACAGACACCTAGCTTAGCATAATGACTGGAAATGGGGGGAAACAGCTAGCCTTGCTCTGTTCAATACCAACAACATGTTAATCTTCTCATCTTTCTTCTCTTAGCAAGAAAGTGGAGAAAGGCATTTCCCAAACTATTCCATTTCAGCTCATCAGACCATCAATTATACAGCAGGTAAAAAAGTAGGTAGGTTAAGTGATAGATACCTCAGAAATGTATGTAGGACCCACTTGATCAGCACAAAGGAATTCTGGATAGAGATGATGTTCTGGAGTAGATCATTGAGATGATCAATTGTCTGACGATAGTAGCAATCAGTCAGACATTCAATCAAACTTTGATTTTTCAACCGAGGATCCAGTTTCACAAGATTCTCGAGCAGAGTTTCCTGCACATTTGACAGGTGCTGCTGAAGGTTCTCGTTCGGATCTGCCGGTGGCTTTGGGAAGTGCTGGGACACCGATTTTTGAATGAGGCGAACATAACTCTCTGGCAGGTTCTGTGATGTTGAACTGGGCTCAGGCGGCACTGAGCAGCGAGGTCCATCCTCAGGGGTGCTGGCATCAGGGTCCACACCCAGAAGTTCCCTTAGTTCTGGTAGTGTGATGAGGTCGACCTCAGACTGCAAGCGTTGTTCGTCGTGGGTGTTGAAGGTGTTCTGAGACGAGGGGTTGTCATCCCCGTTACCTATGAAATAGTTATATTTTAAGATTTTAGTTATAACTTTAAAATACAAAGAAATTACACACGCATGTCACAATTCTGTGTAAAACCCAATGGGGAATATTTTATTTTAATTTATGATGTCCACATGACCAAGCAGTTTTAGTGACTAGCGCCCAATATTGGTATGTTGATTAGTTCACCACTTTGGTCTATACCATAATATCTCAACCTCAACACATAAAAGACGGATCAGCACAATTCCTTTGTTCAGACATTCATGGTTCTCAGATGATGAATCCTACTGACCTACTACCATGAGTTGGACATTTGTGATTCTGAGTAAAATATCTTCACAACTATTGGATGGCTTGCCATTAAATTTGGTTAAGACATTCATGGTCCTCAGATGATCAGTCGTAATAGCTTTGGTGATCCTCTGACTTTCCATCTAGCGCCACCATCAGGTCGAATTTTTGGTTTCTGACAAAATTCTTGCAAAACTAATGACATTCCCATCAGCCTCCGCTGTACTTTGTGTTTAGTGTTTGTTATAAAAATGTTAGCATGCTTAACTAAGATGATGAAGATGGTTAACATATCATTGTACGCATGTTAGCATGCTGACGTTAGCATTTACCTCAAAGTACCACTGTGCTTAAGTACAGTCTCACAGAGCTGCTAGCTTGGCATTAAACTCTTACTATAGTATTATTTTTAAATCAACTTGCTTTTTCTTCTAATTTTCTTACACCCACAATAAAGTGTTACAGTAATAATCGTGTTACTCTTTAAGTTATTTAGTTTTTTTAATCCCCCCCCCCCCCTCTTTTTTTTTGCTATTGTGTTTGGACCATTTTAGCATGCTAACTTTAGCTTTTAGGTCAGAGTACAGCCTCACAGAGCTGCTAGCTTGACTGTAGCCTCTTACTATAGTTTTATTTTTTTTATAATCTTGCTTATTAGTATACAATAAAGCATCAAAGTACTAATTGCATTATCATTTAAGTTTTTTCTGTTATTTTTAGCTTTGTTCTCTTTTTGCTATTGCTTTTTGACCATGTTAGCATGCTAACTTTAGCTTTTAGCTCTTAGTAAGGCCTCACAGAGCTGCTAGCATTGATGTAGACTCTTGTTCTAACAATAGCAGCCAAAAAACAAAAACAACTTACAATTTACACAGCATAAATATAAACATTTCTATTTTATATTTATGACTCTTGACTTGTACAGTACTTGTTTCCTTTTCTCTTACTTTTATTATTTTCAGTGTTATGCACCACAACACCAAGGCTGGCCAATAGACCTGTTTCTGATTCTGATGGTTTATTTTTATGTATTTATACAATTTTTCTATACAATAAGTTGTTTTTGTACTCGTGATTTTGCTGAGAATTCACATTTGGTTCATTGATCGAGTTCTTGGCTGCCAAGTGTGGTTTTGCTCAAAGCAGCAGAACAGGTTTGTCTTCTAACAGGGAGAAGGAATAAACTCAAATCTGAGCCAATCACACACTTGTTTACACACAAGTTACACAGCTGGCACACACACACCGAAAGGAAATTATTACAGTAGTGTGTGGTGCTCTCTGCAAGGTGAGTTCAAGTAACATATTTGTTTGTGCACGGGAATCCCCAGCATGCCCCGAATACCAGAGGACACAGTGTGATCTGGTCAGATTTCACACCATTTGTTCACACTTTTTACATAAACAAAAATCTCATCTTGAAACACTTTTCAATATACTTGCATTTAAACAGTTACAGCACTCGTGTGTTTTGTGTCATCTTACTTATAACTAGTTTGTTGGAGCCATTTTCAAGCCATTCAAAAGGTGGCATTTGGTTGGTGCTGTGTTTTCATGACAGGCTATTTAAGAACAGGTGTGGCAGGTTTTGGTCGTTTGACATTATTTTTGAGTGTGACTACAGAAGACAGAGATTAGATTGAAGCACAAATTTAACACACAAAACACAGTTTTCAGAGCTTCAATATGGCACATGTAACACACACACACACAAGAAAACTGTCTTTACAATTATATTTCACCATCTTGGATCGATGACCTCATTTCAAGCTGTATTTAAATATAAAATCTACAGTAACAAGACAGAAGCAGACGGGATGATAATGATGGTCTTGTGCATATAAAGCGGATCCATAATAACCGCAGCCTCTTACCGTCTGGTGTTTTGTCGTCGTTGTTGTTGTTGTTCTCTAGTAGAGGTTTCCTGCTGTCGTTCCTCCGACATTTACTCTTTCCTCTAAACGAAAACATGTTCTCTATGTCTAGTTTCTCATGTATAATGTGTGAGTCTGTGTCTCTGGAGGAACTAGTGGCTGGTACCCGCTCTGTGGCCGCTAATAAAGGCAGGAGGGGGGGGGGGGGGGTTTCCCGTCGTCATCACTTTCGTTTTCCTGCAGGTAAAGTGAAAGTTGTTGCATCATTGCTGAGAAGAGCTGTGATAACATTAAGCTGCAATCATTACTACTAATAATAATATAATAACTCATGGTTGAATTCTATTTAGCGCATTTAACACCTGGGATTCACTATGATAAAGATTATTATATAACTTCAACATAAATGAAACATAAAGCAGCTTCTCTTGCTGCACAGAAATTAATGGAAACCAGTAGCTGCATCTAACATCCCAGCAGAAACATATCTGAGGGAACAGATATCTGTTTCAGTTTCTAACAGCTGTCCACACGTCTCCAGCTTCCCCCACATTTTACATTAAACTTGAAGGGACTTTTCATGCTGAGTGTTTTTTGGCACAGTTTGCCTCCAGTTAAAGGCTGTTTTCGATACCACCTGCTACACACATACATACTTTGGCATTACTACATATTACATACAGCATGCTGCGTTCATCGGTAGTACTTATTTCACATTATGGAAGGCCATGCTTGGCCACTTTTGAAAAGCAGAAGTAAAACAATAGTATATTACAGTAAAGGCAAACCATCATGTGTGTGTAGCATCTTAAGTTCTCAAAAAGAAACGTAATAACTGCAGCCTCGTCGTAATATCTGCTTGCAAGCGATTAAATGATCAACCACTGACAATGACCACGTCATTTCAACAATGGTGACCTTGTGAATAAAGAAAAAAACTATTGTGGGATTCAGGAGGTGAGGTAGACTGGAGATTTTCTCCAAATCTGTACGACATGTGGGTATTTCTGGCAAAATGCAGGTTTTACTGTTGTTTGCACGCTACATGCTACATTTTGGCCAAACCAGTGCGTACTGATAAGATAGTAGGCGGTTTGTTTGTAGTCCTCAAGCCCTCGAGCGCTCCACAAGATGCCCTTGAACATTTTCTTCCAGACTTCCTCATTGCCCCCCCCCCCAATCTGTTCTCACTTGCCTCACAGTTAGCGATGAGCTGGCAAACACAGTGGAGCATTTAGCATCTGAAACCAAATAAACGTTAGCCAGAAATACGACTCTCTTCCTAATGAATGCTAACATTACTCCTTAACTGCCGGATGTGTAAATAATTGATTGCCTGAACAACTTTATTAAGGTGATGATATGTCAGTGCTGTGTTTACAGCTTCAACAAGTGAAAAGAAAACAAATGAAGGTTAAAGTTATACATAAATGGAAATGTACTGTATATGCAAAACTAGTGGTAGGGCCTTTTCAGCCAACCAGCGAGAACAGTGAACATGTCTGGGCTGGTGGGGACTTTTTAAAGATACGTACATACTTACTTTATTGATTTGCTGCCAACATGAAAGGAGGAAACATCAGCACAGTGGGTGGGAGTCATTACTTTGCCTTCAGAGCTATGAAACCGGTGTGCCATTGCTTCATGAGTGAGTCATGAGTGGAAATTGTTTGCGAACCGTCACTTCACTTGTTGAGCGCACATTAATCTTGCATGTAGATTGTTGTTAAAATTTAAGATATCCCAAATATATTAAAATGTGCAACGGTTTCATTTTACGTTTCATTTAACACGAGTCTTTCTCCGGGACTCGGTAACATTTACTGTGTTTAGATCATTTGCTTTGACATTAAATATTAAACATATTCCTTAACACACACACACACACACACACAAACACACACACACACACATATATAATAAGATGATTATATCAAATTTTCCCTTCAGAAAACAAAAGGCATTCTGGGAGAGAAAGGCATGAGTCAGGGCCATTCCCCACTCTTTCATCCACTGGCACTATGTTACAAGAGTGGGACTTCCCCTTAACTCCCAACAAACCCACACGTTAATCAGGATGAGGTAAAATAAGTCTGACTGGGGGAGTGTGCGGAGCCAACGTGGCACTTTATCAAATGAGCTGTTATTTGCATGCAGAGCTGAGTCCTTAAGATATATATGTAAAACAATTTATAAAACGAGACAAGTGTGAAAGTTTTTGAACGTGTGTGGAGTCAGAAACAAACAGATGCCTCAGGAAGGAGGATTATGGATTTGGTGAATAACAGTTCAGTTGTTGAGCGTCTGTGTGACCAAATAATCAATTTTCCAAGCTTCGTCTGAGGGGACGCCCACTGTCTCAGACTTTGTAATCTCCAGTCTTAGATCATTAAGTAAAGTTAAGCTCTCTAAATAATGAATTCAAAAGCAGCCTTAAATCTCTGGAATTTTTTGCCACGTGATCAAAAGTTTTCTTTTAAAACCAGAATAAAGCTTTTCATCATTGAAAATGGAATAAAACATTATTATTCCCTTTGTATCTTATATGTTCTTATTGTCACTGCACAGGTCACAGGTACAAGGCAATCCAACCAGAGGTGCATAATCAGTAAAAGAACAGAAATAAGAAAATAAATATACAGGGTAAGAGATGATATATAAATATTTACAGTATGTATAGAAAGAATATACAGAAAGTGCAGAATATGCAGTTTGAATACACAGTAGTTTAAGCTTTTTATTTTGAAGCAGTGCTATATAAATGTGCTTTGTAAAGAAACTTAAATAGCAAAATAAAAGTACCAAATGTACGGGAAACACTTGAAAGTTAAGATAAAGATATCAATATGTAGATATCATATAATAATAGCCACGGTGGTTCTGTGAGCTAAATGCTAATGTGAGCATGCTAACACGCTCACAATGATGTTAATGTTTACTGGTCAATGTTAGCTTAGTGTGTTAGCATGCTAACGTTTTGTACAGCTGTGGCTGATGGGAATTTCATTGGTTTTTCAAGTGTTTGATCATAATCACAAAAACTGACCTGATGGTGGCGCTACATGAGAAGTTAAAGTTTCACCAAGAGAAATTACAATTCATCCTGAGGGGAACATGAATGTCTGAACCACATTTCACGGCAAAACCAAAAATGTCAAAACTTCAAGAGGAAAAATCAAGCAATGATAAAAGTCAGGATCATTTTTCTATCTGAGTTACAGTCAGAATACTAATATATAAAACATAATATATATCTATAATATATAAAAATCCATTCTTACTTTCAAATAATCAGGTCGTAAAGACAGAAACGTGTTTTCATTCTTTCATTGTTGATTCAGGAAACATTACAGGGCAGGTGAATCTAAAGCCTCCAGTTCACCTGATACTCACATGTGTCAGGACGAAACTGTAGCACACACACAAAAACACACAAACCTGCAACTGAGAACAAACTCTGAATCTCTGAAGTGTTGAATCCAGGAGGTTCACGTGTAACTTCAAACCAGCTGCAGGTCTATGGGACAGGACACGCCCACTGGCCTTTAAGGTCCTCTGTAAGATCAGACTGTACTTTAATTATCTGGACTGACCTCCGTGTGTCTTCAACAGGAGCTGCTTGTGTTTGTACTTCTTCATAACAATGAAAAAACAGGTGACATTTGCAGAAAGTTGGACGGTCCACAGGCTCCATCAGGAGGAGGCTTTGCCAAGGTAAAGTAATAACTGAATTATAATGCAGATGCAGGCCTACGACACATATTCTGTGCTAAACATGTTGTTTTTAACATGTGAATTGGTGTTATTGTCACTGAGGTGACACCTTTCATGTCACTCTGTCTGCTGCAGGTTTACTGGGATGAATGAGTCAAAAGTGGGTGAGTTTAAATTCTACAAAAACACAGTTTTTATTCAAAATAAACAAGTCAGAAAGAAAGAGGAAAGCCATGTAACACTGCTCCTGGGTCATGTTTCCATTCAGCATATTGAATCCATCGTATTCTGTCTAGTTCGCTGTCTCGCCTCGGGTCAGGTTGCAGATTTACATGCACTATGTCCGTGTTAAATAAACTAAACACGTCTACGTATCCTGTCTGCTGTAAAAGGCAGCGGTGTGAGGAGATCAGTGGAAAAAACGGTAAATCCTACACCTGAACCCGACCCGGGTCACGCCCGATCGGTTCCAGGAAGAAAGCTCACTCATGCTGTTTTCTAATCACAAGCAGTTTAACTAAGCAGGTTAGTTTGATGTTAGTTTGATGTTAGTTTGATGTTAGTTTGATGCGTTCAAGCCTTTGGTTTTTGCTCACACCTTTTTTTGCTACCAGTTGAAAAAGAAAACAGTGGTATGGAGATGACACACTGAGACTAAACTGACTTTGGCTTTGGTTTAATCATGATTTTAAAACTCGCCTAAAATAAAGAATTTTCCAATCAGATTTTTTTATTGCTCGAATTGAAAATTAGCATGAAAACGAATGTGAATGAAAACACATCCTAACATACTTAGGATAATAATAATTATGCCCATTTTATGCAACAATTGACCTATTTTTAAAATTCTTTACACAACTTCTTCTGTAACTTCATGTAGTAACGTAATGAATGCCTTCCCGGAGAGTCTAAAGAAATTCTCCAGACCTTGTGCACCAGCATCTCTTATTTGTACGAGCTTCGCCCCCTTTTTTATGTATAAACACAGTATTTGGTTTGTAGCAAACTTAGACCTTCACTTCCTGAAATCCTGCCTCTCTGCAAACACCTGGTCTGCTGTCTCTCTGGTAACAGCATTAAACGATGCCGGCGTAAACTTCAGCAGGTGTTTGAAAATCCTCCGACCACCAGCTGCAAGATGTGAGCCACAACTCCACCATGTGACGACCAAACAAATCCCCCAAACATCACCCGCCGGCCCGTTCCTGAAGGTGAACTGACGCAAAAAACTGCACTTCTAGTTCAACCCTTTTGACTTTATGTCAGAGCTTGTGTTGTAACCCAGCAGTGATTTGTTCCCAGATAGTGAAAGGTTGTGAGACTTCACTGCTGCAGGATGATGAAGTAACTGCATCAGTGTCTGAGTGTGAATCCCAGCAGTGAACCCTGACCCCCGTCTGTCCCTCAGCACATGGCGCTGACGCCAGCTCAGAGGGAGTTTCTGTACACCATCACAGCGTCCTACAGCGCCGCACACGCCCGTAACCTCATCACCCAGCACTACAGGAACGTGCTGCGCAGGTTCACACGAGCAGGTTTGTTCAAGCCTGGTTTATCCTTTCTGACAGCTTGACATATGAAGCATTATGTGAACTAGCGGCTACACCTCCCACGTTTCACTCCTTTCTTATCCGTCCCTGGAATTCACTAACAAATCTGGTCAATACTCTTTTCCCACTCGTATTAAAACAACTTCCTCTTTAGAAACCTTTAACCTTGTTTTGTCTACAATGTGTAACTTACTGTATCAGAAGGTTTGTTTGAATCTTCTCTGTGCACTTTGTTTTTCTTTTAAGATGATATGAACTTTGTTGCTTTGTTTAAATCAACCTTGAATAACTTTAACTCCACAAATGCTTTGTTGGTAGGCGACAAACCTGACCTCGTCGAGACTTCTGTCACCGTCCGGGGGACTGATGAGAGCGATGAGCAGCCATCACAACTCTCTGCTGGGGCAAAACTCGAGGAGAAGAAGAGCACTAGTGAAAGGAATCCTGGGAAATCCTTTCTTCCCAAAATCCCCAACAGACGAGGGAGGTGGGAGACGCAGTTAAACAGATATTCATGTACAAAAACGCGATTTAAAGGAGACGATGCGTCCGTTTGATGCCGGTGGCTGAAGTTGAAAGTAGAGGAGGAACATATTTATGTTCATCGTACAGAACTTGTGGCACGTGCTGTTTCATTTCCATCGCAGGCTTTCCAACTCATCCGTGTCAAAACAAAGAAAGATGAAGAAAAGTACAACAACTTCGCCCACAGGGAGAAGAAGAAGGAGTAAGTCAGCGAAATGTTGGGGACCTGTTCTTCAGGGATCATGAATATTAGTTTATGTATGTAAAAGCATTCGTTAGTCATGTTTAGTTGGTTCAATGTTTTTGTTTCTGTTGCCAGGAGCCGGCATCAAGCTGCTGGAGGAAGAGGAGGAAGAGGAAGGACTGGACGACTCTCTGAGTGGATGTTTGAGTTCATTCTCTCTTAGTGACTCAGATTTATGATTGTGAGTGAACTTCATCTAAAGCCAACAAACCTCTTGGTTATCACAAGGGGTACAAATTCATTTATAACTAATATATAATTAATTAAATTCATTAGTGAACCTGAGGATCTTGTACAACTTGAATTAAACCTCTCACACTTTGATCTTCTCCAAAGCCGACAACTTAAATCTTGTGTGAGTTCTTTTAAATCACTTCTTAAAGCTCATTTTTATACTCGCCTTTATGTGATGTTCGCGTTTATATCTTTTTTATTTCTATTTATTCAGAATGAATTTTGTAGTTATGTTGCCGTCTGATGATCCTGGTTTGGCTTCGTCTGTCACTCTGTGCTTCTTAAATAAAGTGATTATTAGACATTACATGCAGGCGAGTCTCGTGAGCAGCAGCTGTTTGTCACTACACCTGCAGCAGGTAGTTGTGTAGTTTGATGCCACCAAGTGGCAGCGAGAGAAAAAACATTTTGAAGACTTCATTTCCAGGAAATCACGTGTTCAGTTCCAGTATCAGTGAAGGATGAATAGCAGCATGACATCTCTTTGAACGTTAGTGTTTGGAGAGAGACCACTTCAGGATGAACTCAAGCAGACGGCAACATTTTCTGTTTTCACAGCTTTTAAAAAGTAGAGTGTTGGATTCTGGATATTTCTGGGCTGCAGCCGTGTCTCCTGCATGATGACACTTCTTCATGTCTGGTGGTTACGTTATCTAAAGATTTCACCGCAGTATTACTATTACACTGTATGCAAACATTCATATTGTGCTTCAGCAATGGTTTACACCATCACATAAGCACAAGTATTATCATCAGTGGTATTAAAGACAAAACAACTGATGAAGTGAAATAAGATCTTTATTTTTGGGGAAGAAATGAATGAATAAAAAGACTGACTACATGAAGCTAAAGGCCTGTTGGTTACATGTGCAGTGACATGACGAGGGCGAAAATTACAAATAAACAAAAAGAAAATGGCACCAAATATTTCTTTTGATAACAAATACATGACATTATTGCATTCTCTACAGTTACCGACTGACAGCTTGGATACAAGCAAATGCTGATGACATATAAACAATATAATACATTTTCTCTGTTAGAGTTAAGTTACTGAACAGTTTGTTACGGCTCTAACATTGTGGTGACTGCAGGGGAGCTGCTGCCCCCTGGAGGAAAGGAATGAAACGATACACTGAGCCACGTTAACCTAACTCTCCTCCTCCTCTTCCTCACGACGTCCTTTTAAGATTTCTTGTACTCGATTCGCTCGACCTTGACGTCGTCGCCGATCAGCTGATAAACGTACGTGACCACCGTAGACGCCTGGATGTCCATTAATACAAAAGAGGGGATGATGTTGCTGTAAGGAGAGAGGACAGATGTGTTTTAGGTCGTGTTGTACTGAACGTCAAACTGAAGGAGATCACCAGCTGCTGCAAACATCTGTCTCCCTCCACAAAATCTATACGATGGAAAGTAGCTGTTGAATTTGTTAAATGCCACTTTTCAATGCTTGGATTATTGGAGGCAACCGATCAATGCTCCTCTACCTTTCCAGCGCGCTGTACGCTCCCGTGGCCGAACCGGGGTTGATGTAGAACTTGTTTTCGTTCTCAAATGCCTCGAACTTGTGCGTGTGCCCAGAGATGAGGATGTCAACATCCAGCTGCCTCTGGAGCAGCGCCAGACTGGCCATGTCGCCCCAAGGGATCACCTGGTGGCCGTGGATGAGGCCGATCTTAAACTGGCCCACTGTCACCACCTTCTGCTCCGGGTAGTTCAGGTTCTGAGAGGGGACGAGGGGGAACAATGAAGTAGTGCTGTTCTTGTAATAATACACTTGTTCTTATGATTATGATTAGCAAACTGTATCGATCTACTAAAAAGGATGTCAGTTCCTCAATGTGACTTTTTCTAAAAATTGTAAACTAGTAAACTAAACTAAGTCAATTTGCGAGGAGAAGAAATTACAGTCTCATTACCCCGTAATTAGTCTTCATTACTGGCAAGAGATCAATATCCTTCCTCCTTGGGATTAAATATTCAGCCACAGAAAGTATGTCTCTTCCCATCTGTACCCTTAGTTCAAAACTTTTGAGATTTGGTTGGACTTTGAAGAACAACGTCATGCACCTCACTCTGACAGCACAATTAATTTCATTAAATAAATTCACCCCTTGCCTTGATTAAAGACACTGGGTAATGACTGAGTGTTTAGGGGCATCTAGCAAGGCTCTAAATTATTTTATTGTTTTCTACAAAACACAAACAGACCTCGTCGAAGTCTCCTCGGACTATGTGGACGTCTCCAGCGAGAGTCTTCAGGTAGTCATAGCTCTCCTTGGTGCAGAGGTTGCCCGTGCAGAGAATGTGCTGGATCTTACCCGGGACCAACAGCTTCTTGAACTTGGCTGGCAGGGTGTTGCACCGGTGGGGGATGTGCAGGTCACCTAACACCAGGACCAACTGATAGCATCGCACACGCACACACACACACACACACACACACACACACACACACACACACACACACACACACACACACACACACACACACACACACACACAAACACACACACAC
>JAVQJD010076917.1:0-54963 GCA_036023655.1 Nannoperca australis
CACATGGATGCAAAATGCAAATGCTAAATGTTTTGCATGTGAGGATGTTAGCCCTGTTAACTTTGAAATATCTGTCTTGTCAACAAACAAGTGTGGATAGGCTCCAGTCCCTGACAACACTAAACAGGATAAGTGGAAATAGATGGATGGAGCAACCAACCAATTGAGCATGAAATTCAAAATGCGGACCAATTAACTTGCATCTGCAGCCACACACAGAAGTGTCTTTCATTATTCTTGGGGCTTAAAGTGTTTCTTAACACTTACAGGAATAAATCCAACATTTTGGGAAATGCACTTATTCAGTTTCTTTCTGAGAGGGTGATGAGAATATCAACAGCATGTCAGTCCTTCAATAGTTGTTGATACACCTTACTAAAAACCTAATATGTTAACTTGTTGGTGCTACATGAGAAAAGTTAGAGGATCACCAAAGTCAGTAGAATTCATCCTCTGGGCACCATGAATGTCATAGTGGTAGACTGACAGATATTGCCGTCCCTACAGCCATGCTAATATTGATTAGTGCAGGTTTAAGATATACATTAAGACACTGAAATCTGTCCTTTAAAAGCTTCCTTCCGAAGCCCCACAGAGAGTAAAGTTGAAGTGTAGGGCTGCAACTAACAGTTATGTTCATTATTGATTAATATGTGAATTGTGGTCTCAGAAAACAGTAGAAAATGCCCATCACGACCCTAGAGCTCAAGTGACTTCATTAAAATGTGTCCATTAGTGACACAGGGGTTGTACTGGGCAGTTCCCAGAATGAATGTGTGCAACTGTACAAAGTGTTGTTGCTTTAACAACATTTCAGATTTTACTTTTTTTTTTAAAGTTATCTAAAATATCAGCCTTTCATCAAACTATGTATAAAGTATTTTGTTCTAAAAACCTTTTTATGTAGCACAACCCCAATCTTGTGTAGCCTGGTATCTATAAATTCTATGTGAGTGACATGAAATCATCCAGAGCCCAGTATCAAATATCTAGTTATCTCCCCCATTGAGGCCGTTAATAAGCTGTAGGAGACATACTGCAGACATGTCATCCACATGAGCTTTGCACTTACAGAGGAGTACAGCAATACAGCCACACACACACAAAAGCTGCAACCATGCGCAACAAGAAACCTGAGAGCACTGGGACACGTTTTAATTTGCTTGCATGCCACCTTGCTTTCACCCTGACTGCTGGCAGGTTGGGGTGGGGGGTGGGGATCAGGTTTATAACAAACCACCTCAAGAACAAAAGGCCACTGTATTCATGCCCTCCTCCCTCTCCCTGAGACAGGAGACAGGACAGGATCTGACAGCAGACATGAGTACTCATTTAAACAAAAGGATTCCTTTTACCCCCACACACCCCTCCCTGGAGTTACAGCAGGTAATAATAGCTAATCCGAAATTAAGAATGTGTCATGTTGTGCCAGACGCTGTCTTGTTGGGACTGAAGCATGAGTACAGAGAACAAACCAACCTCACTGACCGACTGAGGAAGGAGTGATTAGACATGAGACTCCACCAAGTCATGGGCAGAACAGGGATTTAAGGCCAAGGGCTGTGTCATAGTTCAGGGGCCACCTCCTTTGAGGTCCACATTTTAAGACTATGACAAAAGGCTTTTGACTGAATATTGAGGACAAAATCGATTACGGCATAATGATTAATTGTTTTAAAATCACAGCCTTGATTGGTGCCTCTTCCTCTCATTCTTACTTGACAAATATTTAGCAAATAATTTGTATTAGCAGAGAGATGCATTGCATCAAATCAAGCACTCAAAATTTCAGCCTAAGCTGTATTAACATATGACAAGTGTGCGTTACAATGTGACAAACTGCAGAAGAAGAAGGGGGCAGAAAGTCAATGACAATACAGTGAAGGACAGAGGGGTAAAATATGGTGAAAGAAAAAGCTTTGTAGGAATAACAACTGTAAGATGATTGTAGTTAAAAGTATATAAATACATATCTTTTGCAAGCAAATGTAACACATCAAAGTTGTACAACCACCTGAAACGTCACCACATAAATACAAATAAGCATGTACATGGCAGAAATTATAAATGAAGTATTGTATTTAAAATAATTTAAAAAATGTATGACACTTAAAATAACACAAAGTAGCATCGAGAAGTTTAAATAAGTTGGTTTCCACCTCTGAACATTTGACTAATTCAGACACATTTGTGTGATGAGCAGAGGCTGTGGTCTGTCTGTCTTATAACACTATACGTCTGTTTAGGATTAGGATAGGTGGGTAAAGTCCAAATAATTTGAATGAATTACTGTGTTAGTTCTTATTTATATAAACTTGAAAAAGTGACATATTTGTCAGTGAAGATGAAAGCAGCTGTTGAAGCAAGAGAGCTGAGACAATATTTGTTACATTTATCATTCATTACCATTCATTAATTTCATTCATCTGCAGAAGTGCTAGCTATATACCTGGTGACCAGCACAGCAGTGTCCACTGGTGGGATGTCATCCCTTCCACCAGGAACATGGTTGGTGCCAAGGTATCGTGGCCCTCCAAACTCTTGATACTGCCAATGACAGAAGCTCTCTAGTGACCTTTCTCCGTGATGGCCCACCTTTAACTTTTCCTGAAGAACAGATACAGAGGAAATTAACATTATCTCCTGGTCCTTTGTCTCAATATCTCCTTTAGCTTTATTGCTCCTATTTATTATTTAAAAAATACATCCATTATGATATGGGTTAATTTGACCCACACTGTTTAAATAAATTCACAAACACAATACTAGTAAAATTTAACATGACTTGTGAGACAATTCCCAAATAGAATTCAACATAATTTGATATATACACAATATTTAACATAATTCTTTCTTCTTTTTTTCTTCTTTAATTCTTCAATTATCATTGAAGGACCAAAGTGGTGGACCAGCATATCAACATTGCCATATCCAGACCACAAAATGGCCAATAATGTCAAGTCAAATCTCAGCCTTCAATCTTTTGGAGTTTATTTTTTTGTGTCTGTCTTTGGCAACATCTGTTGCAGCACTGTAAAGTGTGGGAAAGCAAATGTTTACCCTGACAGGCCAATAAAAACCAGTCACAACAACAAAGACAATTTTATTTTGTGTCTGTGCAACTCAAATTGACCTGTGAACATCATTGTTGTATGCAAATGTGGGTTATGACATTCCACAACACATAATTGTACACCTGAAGTCATAAGCCTAGGTGAGGAAAAGTCAAAGAATTTCGGGAAGGAAAACATAATTAGTTTTAGACACATTAAAAACAGAAATGGGTCAAATTCACCAGCACAAAAGGAGACGGCACTTTAGATTATACAAGTAGTTTTCTACTGCAGAGACTCTTCACGCAAGCTCAGAAGCATTGACATGTCTGGGGACCAAAGTATTCACACAAAGTAGATTTGCATGAATACTATGCATTATATCAGATAAAAGCCTTCACATGGATAAAATTTAAATCGAGAATCAAATTTTGTTAGTTGTTATACCAGATTACTTTCATTTTTGGAAAGGGAAGCGTTATTTCAGAGTCCACAAGACAGAGCATGTTAAAGGACAAAAATGGAATCTCTTTCCTGAGGGGCATGACCCTCCTCACAGACAGACACACACACACACACATACAGGGTGGGGCCAGCATCTGCTGACAGTCAGGTTGTTGGGGTCAACAGAGAGTGAAAGAGGGGTCAAAGAGGGTAGAAAGTCTGGCTTACTGGGCGGCTGTGAAGCAACACCAGCTTGGTGACTCGAATGTTGATCCTGATTCCCAGACTCCGGTGGTGGAACATGTTGTAGACCTACAAGATGGAGCAACACTACTATTATACAGTCATATTAGTCTAGATATATAGCTAGATAGCTAAATAGATAAATAGACAGATGTACTTTATTGATCCCTTGAGGGAAATTGTTATATTGTTAACACCGAAGGACTACTGAAAATGTAATAATTCGTACTTTATTAATAAATTAAGCAAAAATGCCAATCCTTCTCTGGTTTCAGCATCTCTATTGTGAGGATGTGCTGCTTCTGTTTTGCATAAATTGACTTGAGTAGAACCAATAGGAACAACAGCTATGACTTATTCAAATGTTTTAGTTTTTTTATTTGTATTAAAAAGGACCAAAGAGCTAATGTTCCATGGGTTTTATCTCCTTGTACTCCTTTTATTTAATCTTTCAACAAGCATACTATACTAAACTTCACCAATATAAAAAACAAAAAACAACTTAATATAAAAGCTTAAAATGTGTTTCTCAGCTTCAGGAATGTTTATCAGCACATTGTTATTTGTAGATTTACATTATTGTCAAGCGTTTTTTCTTAAAAAAGTGAAAACCAAGGTTAAAAAAAAGTATAAGTGAGTGAGCATATTTTCAATAAAACCTCTGAATTTGTTAGTCTGTTGACTGAATGCTTTAACCAGTACAAATTCTATACGCAAAAACTGCATTTTATGTTTGACTTCATAAAGGGGAGTCTGTATTTGTATCTGGAAGTTGTACCATGTTCATGACAGTGAGCAGGAACCTCTGTGCCGCCTCAGCGCCATGGTACTGCACCATGTCAGAGTCTGCCACCACCACCGTCTCCACAGTATATGCTTCATGCAGGCGAATGGCGTTTCTCTTCCCACGACCCTCCTCATCCACTTTTGACATCTTCTCCTTCTTCCCTACCACAAAGAGGCAGACCAATACAGGAAAAAAAGTTAGAAACACTACACCAGAGGTAAAGGCTAGAAATGACATACATGAAAAGTTAGAAACACTACACCAGAGATAGTGTAATGACATACATGTAAAAAATACTCCTAGTCACAGCAATAAGTATCTTGATTAATTTTAAATCAAATTAGGCAAATATATATCATCAGAAACAGTTGGTAAGCTGACACTAATTTACAAAACTGCAACTAAAAACCTCTGTGATGTGTGGGGCACAGAATGGAACCTCAGTACCAACCAAATTGTATCTGCAATGCAGAGATTGGAAAAGAGTCATCAATCAACTGTAAACTGTAATACAAACAGCACTGGCAGCCCTGGTCCATGGGAGGAAAAAGAGAGAGAAGATCCAACCAGGGTGAGCAAAAGTCTCAGTTTGCTTTAAACAAAGTGCCTGTCGGATTGTCTGACAGGGCCTGAAACTCCCTTTCTGGCGTTGACAACTCAACAAGTATGCCCACTTCACGCAGTGATTAGTGAGGTGTGAAAGTAGGGACAACTACCTACATCCCGTTTTTTATGTAGAACTGCAACCCTACTGTCAGAACAGAACTGATATTGGAGGGTTCTATAAGCGATGGATTACATTCAATACCATCCTTTTTAAAACGCTTTCCTTCTACATTTTCTATGAATGGCAACTTCAGTATGGTTAAAGTTAGGGAAAAACTGTGTTCATGGCAAATAATATTTGGTTAAGGTAAGGTTAGGTTTAGGCAATTAAAACATGTTTCTTTAGGAAAAGATTGTGGATTAAATTCAAAAAAGGGAACAGAGGTCTGCAGCAGGACATAAACTCCACTTCACTATGAACGACCACCATTTCCTGCTCTGCAAAGAACCAGGTCCAATGTCGACGATCAGTGTCAAAAGTTTTTCAATTTCAATTTCCCCATCTAGAAACGAGCATTGCAAATAAGCTTAGGTGACAAATGCTTTGGTGTGTGCCATTGGTTTATGCTACATACTACACAAACATTAAATACATTTGAACATTATTAAATGTGTACTACTTTGCAGTGTGATATTGGAAAAACATTTATTTTGATTTCAGTATTGGAATCAATTTGTAACAATTCCCACCCTTAATAACAATGTAACAATATATCCATTGCCATAACTTAGCTTTCCTTATTAACAGAGTCAATCAATACTCCATTGGTTACAACAATGAGGTCTTGAAATATAATTGGCTCTGACTGACTTTATGTCTTCCAGTGCCTCAATCTTGTCCTTTATCTTCCTCCACATCATCATTATTACGGTTGACATTAAGTCAGCTTGTTAAGACTGTTAAGAGGTTTTAACATTCCACCATGTATTTAGCTAGCTGGGGGCTCCAGCATCAATCTGGGGCTGCTTACTTGCAGCCACCTCTGCAGAGGCCATGTTCTTGCTATGAATGAGTTCTGTATTGTTTGGCCCATGTGGTGTCTGTTTAGCTTGTTTCCTGGAGTGTACAAATGTGACTGATAGATGTTTTGTTATCAGGGAAGCCCTGAAAGGCCAGTGACAATGCAGCGCAAGAGTGAGGGTTTCCTGTAACCATGAATTATTCAATTCAATTCAATTTTATTTATATAGCGCCATATCATAACAAAGTTATGCTTTGCATTATGCATTATGGATTCAACCAAGACACTGACTCCCAACGAAGAACCAAGAGGGCCCCAATGCATTGGAAGCCAATCGGCCAGAAGACTCCATGCATTGTTGCATATTAAAACAGACAAAGTAATTATTGTAGGTGATTTTAATATTCATGTGGATGTAAAAAAACATAGCCTTAGTGCTGCATTTATCTTATTATTAGATTTTTATTGGCTTCTGTCAGAGTGTACATAAACCCGCTCACTGTTGTAACCACGCCTTTGACCTTGTTCTCATCTATTGAAATAGAAATTGAACATCTAATAGTCTTTCCACAGAATCCTTTTTTATCAGACCATTATTTAATTTCTTTTGAATTCCTATTACTGGACTACACGCCACTAGGCAAACAGTCCTACACTCGATGTCTATCTGACACTGCCGTAGCTAAATTTAAGGAAATGATTTCATCTGCATTTGATTCATTGCTGGGATCGGTCCAGGGTCTCAATCAAAATGCTTCCAATTTAAATGACCATTTTTATGATGATGATACGGTGATTTATTGCTCTGCGCCTACACCAGACCTGGCTTTTTGTCAGCTACAACTTTCTTTTAACATTGTACAATAATGTGATATACAACTTGTGTTGAATGCTCTGACATTGAATCTGTATCTCAATACAAATACCTTGGAATTATAATTGAGGACTCACTTTCTTTGAAGCCTCATATTCAGCAACTGGTTAAAAGACTAAAGTTGAAATTGGGTCTCTACTTCAGAAACAAGTCTTCTAGGCCTTATGTCTGTGCTAGACTAAAATCTTCCTTAAAATATATAGGAAGGCCCTCTGTAATGCCAGATCAGCCTACTACTCATCATTAATAGAGGAAAATAATAACAATCCCATGTTGAAGAACCAGGAAAAGGGATCATATTTCTCCAATATTAGCTTCTTTACACTGGCTCCCTGTAAAATTCAGAATAGAATTTAAAATCCTTCTTCTCACCTTCAAAGTGCTTAATGGTCAGGCACCATCATATCTCAAAGAGCTCATAGCCTCTTATTGCCCTACTAGAACCCTGCACCCAGAATGCAGGGTTCCTTGTGGTTCCTAGAGTTTCTAAAAATAGAATGGGAGCCAGAGCCTTCAGCTATCAAGCTCCTTTTATGTGGAACCAGCTTCCAGTTTGTTTACGGGAGGCAGGAACCCTCTGCACATTTAAGAGTAGGCTTAAGACTTTCCTCTTTGATAAAGCTTATAGTAGGGCTGACTCGGGTGAACCCTGAGCCACCCCTTAATTATGATGCTATAGGCCTGGAATACCGGGAGACTTCCTCGGATGCACTGAACTCATCTCTCCTCTCTTTTCCTCTCCATCTGTACACACTCATATCCCATTAATGCTTGTTACAAATTCTTTTTCCTGTAATTGTGTGTTTTCTTTCCCCTTTCTTTCTCTGTCCTTTAGCTGCTTTCTGCAGGTATTTCTGCCTCCAGGACTGTAGAGGCTGGATCTATGGTTGCACCTGCTGCCCCCCTGTTCTTATTATTGTTACTGCTCTCATTATAAGTATTGCTATTCGTTGTCAAATATGACCGTTAACATGTTGAGTTTCCCTGATTACTTGGCTTAGCAGTAGAACTACTATGCACAAAAGTTTAAATAAACTACCACAACAACAGAAATAATTTTTGTTCATATAGGAGCCAGCTGAGAGCTGGTGGGCCCATGAAAGGTGCAACATATCGCACCCAGGCTGGAAAAAAATGACTCCCTGGAAAGGATCAGAGAGCTGCTCTATTGTAGGAGGGGAAAAGCTTGTAATAAGAAAGTAGAGGATCTGTTTGAGTCACACAGAGACAAATAACACAGTGCTTTGAACTGTGAATTTAACACCAGCACAACTAGGTAACAATGACTCCTACTCAGCAACTTGCAGATACAGTGACTGGACTACTGCTGCTGGTGCTACCCCGGACAAAATATTACTTTTTCAACATAAAGATCAACATAACCTGCATTACTCTGACAGCCTTGATATATATATATGGATTATATGGATTTATCATGGTGAATCAACATTTAGTTTGGGGCAAGTATAAATGACTATGGACTGAAAATTCCAAACTCTAACAAAAAAGGAATGCTCTAACATTTTGGGAAAGGAACAGCCCATCATTTAAGGAAATCCACTTGTTTGTTGTCTTGGACAGTCACATTAGACGATTGATGCTAATTTAATCTCTGTGTCCAGTACATACATGAGTCACCATTAGAAAGTAGGAGGAAACTGCTAGTCTAACAAGATTAAAGTTGCATAAGGACTAAACTTACAACCCAACAATAGCCCTCTTCTACAAAAAGACAATAGAGGTTAAAAGCCAAAAAGTGGATCAGAGGAATTTACACAGACTCCAGTATGGTAATGTGCAAAACCAGCAAAACAGAAAATTCCACGTCATTGATTAATGGTGGAGTGTGAAGGATGAGGTGGAGTTGAGGAGTTTCACAGCCTGAGGAAAGGAGATGCTCTGTTGTCTGGTGGTACGACAGCGGATAGTTCTGTATCAGTTGCCAGATGGCAGCAAGGTGAACAGGATGTGGCTGGGGTAGGTACTGCCTTTCATTATCCTCTGGGCTCACCTCACCAATATCACTGATCATTGGTTCATGAGTTTTCGTGGCATGGTGGCTCAGTGCACTGCACTGTTGCCTCACAGCAAGAAGGTCCTGGGTTCGATCCCTGCAGGTCGAACAGAAAGGACTCCACACTCCTTTCTGTTTGGAGTTTGCATGTTCTCCCCATGTTCACTAGGGGTTTCCTCCATAAATCATAAAAAACATGCAAGAAGAACGGACTGCTGCCCTGCCCTGTCCCTGACCAAGACAGAGACAGAGCATGTACACTTGGTACACCCGGTCGCCGCATGAATGGCTGACCACTGCTCCAGCTGTCCCCCCGGAGGAAGGACGACCTGATGGGTTTCACCGTGGGACGAATTTCACCGTGGGATGCAATAGCATGTGTGTGTTTGCAGTGTTTCACGTGTGACCATTAAAGTCTGATCTTAAATGCTACACATTTGATGGATCCAGGATCTCACATGTGAGAATCTTCTGCTTTCCCTTATCTTGCACTGTTGGTCGGACAAATACAAGACATTTGATGTGATCACCTTAAGCTAGTAAATTGTGATGATTATTAATGAAGAAAAGATTCCGTAGATTAACCAATGATAGGTGTAAAGACTGATATGCTGCAGTGCCCAGGTTTATAACATAGCTACTTCAAAAACTCTGATCCCTCTGATTAGAAAATATCTAAAATGTATTGGCCAAATATCCACTACTTACAGAAAACATACTTAAATACTGTCTTTTGCTATTGAAATAGAAATATATTCGGATTTATCTACTCTGTTCCTCTCATGGTAACGGAATTTGTTTTGTTCATCTTTTCCTTTGCTTCACATGTAGTCCCTTTAATGATGTTGATGGGGAGACACGGTCACTATACGGTAGAAAAAGATTGCCAGAAGTCAGTCCTAATCATTTGTCTGAAGACAGAAACAGCATTTAACTAGCAACGAGCAAAGGTCAAAAGACTGTGTGGCCGTGCAGGGCTCATCCTCATTAGAAATAACAGCACCATTAGACTCCGCTGAGCTGACAGTCAGCTAGTTTGGATTATGGATGACTGATGCAGTAGACATGAGGCGATGCCGCTAATGGTATTTGTGCCAAAATCCCCTGCCGCTCTGACCAAAGACAAAGTCAGTTGATGAATCTACATTTCCCCAAGCTGACTACTTTCACAGTGGTGTTCAATTGTACCAAGGCAGGACAAATATCAAGTAACAGAAAGTAAGAAAAAAAGGAAATTGAGAGAATAATCAACAGTGGGCAGTGTAAGGGTCTGAGTTTAGCTGGGTAGGCGAAAATAACAAGCCCGAGCCATACAAAACCCCACATCCCACAACAAAACCTATCATTTCCTACTGAGGTATAATCACCTCCTGAGGGAGAGGAGGGGTACTGAGTAAGAGGCGAGGAGCTAGTGTACAGTGAAGAGACGCACTGAAAGTAGATCTGTACTTCAGGAGATGAAGGGGGGAGTGTTAGCCTGATTTCTTTGATGAAGAAAGGATGAAGAGGACATTTTTCAAAAAGGTAAAATTGTTTTGGATTGTTTTACAAACTCTTACGGCCCTGGCCCTCCTGCTTCAAGACAAATGTAATGCAGACATCTCACCTGCTCTTTTTCGCGGAGCTCAGTCTCCAGCTCCTGCACTCGTACAGCCAGTTGGGCGTTTTTCTGCTTCTCCTGATCAGCTTCATTACACTGAGCTTCTAGTTCTGCAATCTACGCATAGGACGAAAGGACGATGAGGAGTGTTTCAGAAAAAAAGTTGGAGAAAAGTGGTCAACAGATTGTTTTATTCTCATTTTGTTTACATCTCATTCACCTGTCATTTTGTATGTGTGGAATCCTAAATATGCTGTATATTAAAGTGGTGACTGACACTAGCAATTAGAAAAAAACAACTTGTAGTTTGTTACAAAATGTATCGTTGCAACACCAGCCCAGCTGCAGTAACAGCCCACATTGATTATGAAACTAAAATGATTCTATTTATAGTTGACTTAGAGCTGAGGCGCTGGTGCGGGGAACACAAAAGCTAATAAATGTACTTTGCTCATTGAGAGTCAAGAAACTAGACAAACTTGCATGTAATTTATCAAAATTTGGTGAGGGGTTCACTCATCCCTTTATACAGAGTTGAACAAAAAGATGAACTAAACTTGGACAGAGAATCCATTTATTTTGCAATAATTTGTAGTGCAATTTTGTTCCTTTTATACAAGTGTTACTAACTTGACACCTTTTCAGCCAGAGGGACTGATGGGTTTGTGTGCATTATTCAACTTCCCTGAAGGAATGCTTATCTGTATTACCTTTTCCCTGAGCGTGTCACTTTCTTCCTTGCAGGCAGTAAGTTGTTTCTTCCAGCTCTCGACATTAGCAGAGGACTCCTGCAATGCGTCCACCAGCCTGGCATTATTTTCTCTTAAAGTCTGCAGCTCTGTTTCCCACTTCTTGGCGTTGGTGTTGCTGCCAGACAGGAGAGACAGAAGAGACAGAAACAGAGAGAGATCCAGGAGGAGTTATTAATGGAGGGAAAATTTAGACAGGTTAGTGTTGAAATGCCCGGGGCTTGTGCCCAGTGACATGACACGTAATACAAAATCCTTCCAGTCATAACTATTTAATTAGCTGTGATGTACACCATACTGTCAGGAGATATTTAGACCATAAAAAAATAAATAAGTGGGAAAAGTCTTAAAGGTCTTATGAGCTATAGCTCTGATATGCATCAACACACAGTTTGTTATCTTTTCAGAGTGCGTATGTTTCTGTCTTATCAATACGGTGGGAGAGCTGGAGAGTTTATTTAGTATGCATCGCTGTTCCCTTCCGTATGCATGGCTTGGTTGAAGTGTGCTGCTCTCCATCAAATGTGGACTGACTTGCACCACAGCATTCTTCAATCCTCGGCTGTTTCACTCCTGTGACACACTTGAGATGGCATGAAAAAGGGGCAAACAAAGCTAGGGAACAATGGTGGACCAAACTGGGATTTACAAGCAAAACCTGCAGAACGACTCATGCAAACTTGATGCACTATGAATTTTCTTTTTTGCACTATCACTATTCTTCTGAGTCTAAGCTTTACATCTTATTTATATCACCCGGGGGAATTTTTATTTATTTATTATTGGAAACCTCAGTCTCCACTCTGTTGAATTGTATACTTTCCTGTAGACAAATGCACCTTTTCTGCACATTGTAAAGACTCTCTAGGTTACAGTAGAGCAATTTTTCCACACAATTTAGTACCAATTTACATTGTCCTGTCTAGGAACCTTCTTAAAAAGGTCAGTTCCTTTCTAGGGTAATTACTAGACCCATAAAATAAAGCGTGCGTTACCAACACCACTCATCCAGATGTTCCTTTATTTATCATGTTTATAAAGTCTTACATATTGTCAGGGAAGGTCTGCAAATTGGTCTTTTCTTTACCTCAGGGCCTTTTATCCCATCTGGATCAAACATGTCAAGTGATTTTTGTTTGCTACCCAGTAATAATTCTGGCTAACTTTACACTGTAGTTTTAGTTGACTCTGATGCCCTGGGGTCATTTTAATCCCATCTGGAACCACAGCTGGTGTTTCATGCAATTACCGAATTATACACTCAGCATCTGGATTATAAAGGCCAGGTATTCAAATGGTGGAGGGGAGCAGTGTCACTCTTTAGATTAGATCAGATGATTTCTGAGTCCTTTGGGGATGGGATATCATCCCAGCAGCAATAAAATGTAGAGGGAGAACATTTGAGCACCGTTTGGTGCAGAGAAAATTAAACAAGAAAAGAAATAAAAGCTATGAGGAGCTGCTGTGTTGGAAATAAAAATTATATTATGCCCCTTGAAGTGACTTTTGCTGATTTGTGTGGATGACTCAGTAAAACGAATGGGTCACATGCTTTACTAAAAACCTGAGTATGTGTTATGTGGATGAGGAATAAAATGGATTTATTAAAAATCGATATTCTTTGTTTAGGTTAATGTAAACTCTTGTATTTAATCTAATCTAGATATTGCACAGTCTCACTATTGCGATGTGGAGTAGGCATGAGGATGAAGGCTGATAAATCACATGTAGTTATGTTATTGATTGAGTAGATGAACTTCACATTCACATTGTTATTATTACATTATTATTCACATCATAAACTTCACATTCACATTCTTGTGATGTTTCCATGAAATGTACCCTTACCTCTGTTCTACTGCACTCTTGAGACGTTCGTTCTCGCTCTGCAGCACAGCAGCCTCCGGACCCACATGAGAGATTTTTTCATCATCTGTCCCATTAATGCTGGAAGCCTGGTTGGATGAGGGCGTCTCACGTCCAGACTCCTGGTACAGGACAGAGGTAGGCTTGTTATGGTTCGGGGCAGGTTTTGATTCAGTCAGAGCTTACCTGCAGCTCTCTAAAGGTCCGATGGGTTCAAATATGTCTCATAAATCCTGCTCTGAATGTGAAAATAGGGCTCTGAGTTTCTTTGGGTGAAACACTGTAAACACCCGGGACACGTCAGCTATGACAGCGGAGGAGTGAGGAAAAACTGTTGCCAGTATTTATCATGTCATATGGCCCAGCAGCTTCCTGTGTTTCAGAGCTGAGTCTGATTCCTGCCATCTGGAGTCAGTGTAGGCCTGGCAGCCGGTGACTGCTGCATCTATCTCCAATCAATGCTGTTTACTAACTTACAGAATCACCGCTTGTGTAGAACTGAGAAACCTTTATTGTTGTATTACTCTGGCTGACTTCCTCATGTGCTTTTCGTGTAGTTAATAGCTCAGGATGACCTTTGGCCTCTCATGAGGATTCACACTATTACATGAAAGACTTCTGTTGCATTGACAAGTCATTTTCAACATTTTCATTTTCAACATTTTCAACACAAGCTTCACATAAATATTGAAACTCAACAATTTGAACAGTTGATTATACCAGAAGCTGGTTCTAAACAGAGCGTCTGTACCCTTTTGTGTTTGTGGAGGAAGGTTTTCATATCGGATTTTCTCTACAGTGTTGCTAGTTTTGTCTCTGTGGAGACCAACAGTGACTGCAGAGGTGACAGGTGGCCAGCAGAGGTGTTGTACTGAATCTCAATTTTGGACAGCAGAGAGATGTCATTTACCTGGGAGTGATTACTCAACGTCTCCACCTTCTCTTGAGATTTGTCCCTTGCTAGTTTGGCCGCTTCTTTTACCTCCTGGAACTTCTCTGCAAACTGAAAACATGACAGCGACATGAAAAAGCTGTGATGATTAGTGGCAATACGAGCTAAAATGTAATCTGCATTTCAGCTCATCTTGAAAAGTTTGCGATATCATGGAACCAATTTTCAAGTGATAGTGAAGATTTTAGAGTCACATACACCCTTAAATCCTTTTCTGATTGGTTTGTGTCCCCATCTGATGTTCAATTAGTAACAAATTGTGCACCGTCACACTCGAGTTTTAAGACAAATATATAAATCAATCGTCTCTAAGCCATATGGATGCTTTTGTGACTTCACGTGATGCTGCAGGAATGTTTCCTCCCACCTTGGCCAGTTGCTGCTCCGAAGCGAAGCCCAGTCCAAACACAGTGTTGGCCCTGCTGTCCGCCCACTGGCCAAACTTCTGCGATGTCTTGGTGAACGTCATGTTGGGTGTGATGGTACTGTTAATGATCACCTGTTAGGGCAAGAATGACTTATCATTAGTTTCCTGGCCCGATCAATATGGATATATAGACTTCCAGCATAGTTCTCAGGTACATCTGACTGGCCCCCTCCCTCAGAAAGATGCCTGTTGCTGGGCTTTGGAAATTGTGTTCAGCCATATTAGAGAAGAAGCTCCAGCAACTGCATTCACATGATGAACAGTCCTATTGATTTAGCAAAGGACAATTATTCATTCCCGTTCCATTCATAGAGTAAATCTGGAATAACCTGCTCATGTCTTTCACCATGCTCACACTGACAAGTTTGATTACAACTGGCACATATTTTATTTTTGGATGGTCAAGGATGATCCACTTGCTCATGTCCACATTTGTGAGCCTCTCTACAACCCAAGGCATCTCTGATAAGTAATCACATAGTTATATTTTCTTTCCTCTGGGGGAACACGTTTTATATTTAGTGTTTTATTACACTACATATAAAACCTGTATCATATATAAATTGATGATACAGGATTGCAAATAATCAGTCACACAATGCAGAGAGTCTCAGTGCCTCACAATGTCCTTTGAATCAAAGAATCCATCTTCAACCTACAAATATTGACACACACTAAGAACCTGTCGTGTTACAGAGTTTACTATGCACCTGCCACCACAGGTCTGTACTACGAAGCAGGATTTGGGGTTAGCGAGGTAATTTCAGGTTCAACTCTGGGATTTCAGTACTACGACGGTGATTAAATCGGGTTAAATCGCCATGGTAACTTATGCTGCATGCCTAACCTGCTCGAGAGCTGTTTATGTTCAAGATAACTGACCAATCAATTTTCTTGGAAAATGGCACCACCAATAGATATGAAGTGGAGCTCGTGAACTCTTTTTATGAGAGATAGTTTCTTGTGTGAGGAACTGACTTATCTGTCAGCTTCATGCAAGAAATGTCAAAGCCATTTCATTGTGCTTTAGTATTCCGATATCCTACAACAGAGACTGATTGAAGCACTATAATCCTTGTACTAATATATCAGTGTAAACATATTTACTGCTAAATTATGTTTAATTTAATTTGTTTTATTTGCTCCCAAGTCCATTTGACGTCGCCATGGTTGCAGCTGAAAGAATCAGGCTAAAACTGCCATAAGAATATATGTAAGCGACACATTCATTTAATGGAATACTACTGACGGAGCAGTGATATTAATTTGCGCATTCACACAGTCAGCGATATTCTTGCCAGCTGTCTTTGCTGCATTCAGCGGTTGCAGCAGAGTTGTTTGTAGATTGGAGGATGTGTTTAAATTTAAATTCATACCTGCTGGGGCAGGTATATATTGTAGGTGAATGTGAAACATTTAATTTTTACAAATTATTTGTTCTGGTCATTTTGATCCACAATCACAAATAAAAGACTTCTTCACAAAAAAAAAAAAAGAATAAGTAAATACTACATTAAAAACACACACACACTATGAACACTATGAAGTGGTGACTGCTGACCCACTATCCTCCAAGTAATCAAATTACAATCTCTATATTTGATACATCAAATATTCACCTGTTATGCTATGCAGTAGATCAGCTGCCAATAAACTGCTGTAGTCTAAAATTGTAAGTAGTGTGGCAGTGACAGTATAAACCAGCAGATGCTTAAAACAGTATTTCTGCCTTACCAGACTGCACTGATTTGTGTGTGTTCACTGCTGATATATGAACAGCTAGATGTGCATGTAAACACAAGCAGCTTTAATTTACTACTGTGCATGTACACAAACACAATCTTACCACGTAAAAATAGCACGCTCAAATTACCACAACAATTAAGAAACAATAGAAGACAGTTTAATCACAGTGCAGCCCTTGTTTCATAGCAACATGGCTCTGAAAACAGGATTCGAGAATTCAAATTGCTGACAGACTTGTGTCCTTTTCTACGCCCCCACCGTCTCCCTCTCCATCTTTTTAGTGGCTGAGGTGGTAAAACACTTTATACTGAGACCCAAAACGCAAAGCCTGAGCTAACAGAATGAGGACATTAGCACGCAATCAATACCCTCTGAGACATTTGCGTCCCATTCAGAACAATGTTAATGGCTGCTAAAGCCTTGAGATCACTGCGCATACACAAAAAATACCTTAATCAGTGTCAGATACTGTAAAAAATGACAGTTGCAACCTATGATTCAGGCTGCATTTCCACACCTAGGGGTTATAAAGAGAGTGGCAATTTACTAAGGTGCCGGAGTTTAAAATAATCACCCTTTCGTTGGCTTCATCAAAACAAATGTTACCTAATTTCCTCTGAAGAGGAAAGCCTGAACAACACTCGTATGTCTCGTCTCTAGCAGCGGAGTGAATATTTAACAGAGCTCATGGCGTGGGCTCAAAGAGAAGTGTTAAGATAAGATGAAACTTTAATGACCATTGTGGAGAAACTGGGCCATCGCTGAAAAAAAACAAAAAAAACACAGGGTGTGCAGACGGTAAACATACGGTAACCATTAATCATTTTAAGTCATTTTCTTTCAAGCAAATATACGAAACATCTTATTAGGGTTGGTTTTTTCTTTGTCTTTTAAGAACGTAAACTGAATATTTTGGGGTTTTGACTGTTGGTTGGCCATTTGAAAACATCAGCTGATCCTTTAAGAAATTATTCTTAGTTATTAATTGAGAATACAATCAATTTAATTATTTTACGTAATTTTTAATATTTTTGCCATATCATGATTAATATTGTGATATACTGTATATTGGAAAAGTATTGTGACACTGAATTTAACCAGCCTTACACAACAAATCTTTGGGCAGGTTATTGATCCTGTATTATGTTTGAACACCTACAGAAACATGAGAACCAACAGGTAAAAAATAAATAAATAAATAAATAATAAAAAGGTCTAAACAAATTCTCTGGAATCCCAACGAAGGATCTGCAAGATAACACACAGGACAACCTGGTTGCCCCCGTCTTTGTGGGCCCTGTGACTGTGTGCTGGCATGTATGAGTGTACGACTCTGTGAGCAAGCGAGTGAGAGTAGGAGGGTGTGACAGAGGGAGGGAGAGCAGAGTGACGCTGGCAGCTGTGCCGGTGGTGAGCTGGGCTGCGGATCAAGTGGCACATGAGGTGCAGAGCGAAGCACGGCTGGCCAATGGCCTGAGGGTCAGTTAGAAATTCAGAGACAGCCAGCTGAAAAAAGGGACACTAGCTACACAGTGGTAGCCTTTTTTTTCCTTTTTTTTTTTTTTCACAATGACAGAAATTTGAATGTCTTAGTTTTCTAGAAAGCCCAAATCCTCGGCTAACTTGTAACTGCATTCCATCCATTTATAATGGGTTTTTGTCTAAAAACCTGAAACATTACTATACCATTTTAAAATGGTAAATGTGTCAGTATTACTGTACTTGCTCACAGCAAACTACCTCACTATTTTCCTGTGGTCACCATTCGCAGACTTCTGTGGGTTCCAGCTGAATGTGCCTCACAAAGCTGGGTTTTTGAAGGATATATATCAAAATAATAGTGACAAATGGGCAGCGAGGACAATCATGATGATGAAGAGGAGGAACTGGCAGCGGTGTTATAACTGAAACACAGCCAAAGAAAGACGAGACGATGGTCTCTGTGTCCTCTCAAAGCAGACAACAAAATGGAAAATTGCGATTGCTCATCATCAGAGGTGTGATGTAGATAAAGAAATGTTAAATATTTTTTTGTATGTCTGCCAACTGCTTTAATTACTTGATGCATTTTATATCACCATATATTAAGGGCAGCAACAAAACAAAAAAACACTGTTCTTTGGTGGCAATGTTTGGTTTGGTTTTCGAAGGGAGAACGTTTAACAAAGTTGGAGTCAGGGGTGAGTCACCACATCCAAATCTTAAAGTCAATGCTTTGATCTGACATAAAATTAAATTTTACTTTACAGCACTATAGAACTAAGGTCTGGAACATGCCTATCCCGGCTGCACAGAACAGAACAGGAGTGGGTAATGTGAATGTACTGAAGAAGTTGTCCTGACAGCTTGTTTGAAATGCAGGGCTCCAAGAAGCATTTTTGAAATTTGGAGGTTCTGCACATCGGCTCCTCTACAATCTAATATCCTACCCTGCATAGATCCACAGAGACCTTTATGTGTATCTTCACAGAACTATAACTTAAGCTGAGACTAGATAACAAATGGGAAATTTCAGTCACAATAAACGCAGCATACAGGACATTCAGCTTCTAAGGCTGTCTTGGTGGTTGGCTGATGCAGAGCAGCCTTTTCATTGGGCATAGTTAATGAAAACATATCATGCTTTAGATGGCATTCATATGTTTTGATATTTATTGTCCCACTTAGTTTTTCTGACAAAATGAGTGATATGTAATGCTGTTTACATGCTCCCCAGCTCCTACCAGCTTTGGTGTGTGCCCCATAATCCTAATGGATGATTGTTTTGGAACTTGTATCGACCCAGTGCGTTCTCCTCATGACGGCTGTGTATACAGTAAAGTACCCAATGTAGCTTGATTTTAGTGACACACCAGAACTCCAACTTAAAAGTGTAGGGGGAAAATACTGGCCTCTGAAGCATGGGGTGGACATGTCCCTTCATGGAATAGAAGCTTTTTCTTGGTGGAAACAAAACTTTATGACACACAGGCAGAGAAACTACATGGTGTCTGTGGGGTGCAGCCATAATTTTAAAGGTAAGCAAGGGAACAGGGAACTCAGGGAACTTGGTTGCAGGTTGTAATATTGGCGTTTACATTAAACTAGTTAAAAACTGGCAAAACATCTGGCAAACCTACCAGCAAAAACACATTTAACAAGCTCACGTAGCAGATTTTGAATTATTGGCAGAAACTTGTCTTTTTGCTTACCAGCCCATGGCACATGAGACAAAATGTTAATTTTGTACACTGGCTGTAAGAGAAGTAGTAAACATTTTTGAATAAATAGGTAGTTAAAGAGAGTACTGTAAGAGAGAAAATGAGGCAAAAAAAGGAGCTGAACATTTTTTACATGTCAGTTATCACACTTGGAATAATTCATAAAGTACAGCAAGACTCTTCACTGTGCTGTCATTGTGCTTGGTACACCGCTGTCTGAGAAGTGGGATTCAGGATGAACGAGAGTCAAATGTGCTGATATGCTCCTCTACTTGCCATATCATCAGCAACGAGTTGCCCGGCCATCGTGGATGGACAAATATAAGCTATAACGGTCTGTCATAGTTAGTGTGTACAGCAGCACATACTATTGTTCTAGACAGACCTGTCTCCCTCGCAGCTAGCGTACAAACTAGAAACTATATTTAACATTTATTTGATATGACTCAACATTTCCCCGCTTTCGCTTACTACTTCCAGACGTCACTTTGACTTGGAAACGAATCAAATTGAAATCATCAGGAGTCATGTCTATTCAAATTGAGACAATATCTTATTTCATACACTTTTGTCCTTATTTAGCTGCTGCCTGCAGACATTTTATGACACATACTGCTCTGTTACTCAAGGCTACAGGAGAGAGGAGAGACAGGGGGCAGGGAGGATGACAGGAGTGGGAGAGCAGAGAGTGGTCCCCTGGCCTCGAGGACATACAAAAATACAGATGCATCTAGCCAGAAATAAAAGCAGATTTCCAATCTCTTTCTTACAAAAGAAAACAGACTTTTTGATAAGGGCCTTGGAAGAAAAAACAAGTATTGTCAGTACTGAAGCTCCAAAAGTGCTGCTTGATGACATAACAGATTAGAGTCTTTGCCTCTGGTTTCTAGCTGTGGGAAGAGAGCTATTTTGAAGCTAACAGAGCTGGACTTAATGCTATGCAGGAATAGAAAAAATAATGCATTTTGAATTTACTTTTAAAAAGTTGTTTACTTTAAATTGTAGTGAAAAGTATCTGTTTCTAATCTAAAAAGCACAACAAAAGCGATATATTTGAGGCAAACAGTCAAAGTCTATTTGTATTTGTCACTATTAAGAAGAGCTTCTCCTTAGCAATAGCAGAAAATGCTTGCTTTGCAAATACTCTACATTCAGATATATCTATGTTGAGTTCCTGTGAGACCCACCCTTCAGCTGTCGGGTTGGTAATCCTAATGCTGAACTGAACTTCTCCCAAACAGAGTGCACGGTAGAAAGGACCAACCAAGAGGACATAAAACACATCCAAACAACCGTCAACCCGTTCAGTCTCTGAAGTGGCTCTGCAGGTAATCTGTGTGATTTAAGATTGTGCCAAAGGTGATTGCCTGGCAGTGTCAACAGAGGGATACCACTGTCATAACACTCCTCTAGTTTTCACACAGAGAGAAGACTCTGATCGCCATGGAAACACGCAATCTACTCTCTCAGTTAGCAGAGAGTGTGAATATGGCATACAGGCATGCTTATATGGTGTGTCTATTATCACATGCTGATTTAATCTCCACATCATGCTCTTGTGATGACAAATCAAAATCATTTTGGAAAATTAGTCTGGTGTTTTTATGTATAAAGACACCGACAGTGTTAACAGGAAGTCCATGTTCTTTAACCAAGCAAGAAACAGAATTCAAAAGAAAAACATCAAATCGGGTCAAAAGTCAGGGCAGAGGGATTACACTGAAAAGACAAAAAGCTGATCCAGTGGGATCACTATTTAAAAGCTCTATAGTCCTTAAAGTATGACTACTGTCGACTGTTTGTTGATGACACTAAATTTCAGATAATGGACTTTGATTGTGGCTCAATAGGTATGCAGCTCTTGGCTGCTCTTGTTAATTTGTTAGGAGGAGATGTTTGCTGATGTTCAGACTCTGATTTCAACCTTCATGTTACCGTTCTGTCCATGCTGTAAGCCTTTCATAAACTCATAGCAATCTTAATGGAGGCCGTTTTAGCTAGGCAGCAAGCTTATTCACATTTAAAGTGATGCTTTGTGACCCTAGACATGAATATATGCTGAGTCTACACTATTTACAGTTCTCCAACTATCAAAATGTGCTGCTTTTCTCGGCTTTATATATTTGTAAATATTACTATGTTTGGATTTTGGACTATTAGTCTGACAAAAGAAGCGATTTCACCTTGCACAATTATTTGACTATATTAAATCAATGATCACTTGATTAATCAACACAGAAGACTATAATTAGTTGCTGCTCTAGTTCAAATGAATGATTCTGAGCAAAAGTTTGGTCTCATGTAATGCACAATTGGTTGAACAAAGTTCATTGCTTTGAACAAAGGTTTGGTTTTTTTTATCTGTGACTTTGCATTAATTTGCTATATGCATATTGTATACTGTATATCAATAATTCATTTCAACCATACCACCCAGCCACGATTTCAATCCATTTTTCTTCATTGTTTTAACAAGAAGTGAGATATTTGAAAGACAAACAGGCAGCCATAAAATACTTCCATCACAAGCAAGAGGACACAAAAATATAAAATGGTCCAATGTTAGGTTGATGCTGATTGATGGGAGCTGCACATGTAAACATTAATATGCGTCATAATTCCTTTTGTTCAATTCTGGCTTTGAGTGCTCTTCTTCAGCCTCAACTGCCTCTCCTGAGAGCAGGCAAATTTCCATCTTCAGTTTCACATATGGACACACACACACACACACACACACCTTGGATCCATCCACACTGATGATTCGGTAGCTGTTACGCGTGCTGTCGTAAAAATAGGAGACGGTGACTGCCTGCTTGCTGGCAGGAACCCAGTTCTTCTTGGTGGTTGGGTCGATTTGGAAGACATGGGCCCTGGTGGTGTAGATCGGCTGCTCCCTGGAGAGGACAGAGGACAGGGGAAAGGGGCAATATGAGAGACGGATCACTGCAGATAAGATACACAACATGTAAACAGATCAAAGCACAGTAAAGACAGTATCCACAGATCAACGAACCACATTTCACAACATTTAGCCAAGCATGCACAGTAACAGTGTGTATTGAGTTCTTAACATCTCTCCATCACATTGTGCCGGCAGAGACACGGTGCTGTGTCTTCGGAGATGCAGTCCTGAGAGTCTCAGCATGGATGGGCAGGTGATAATGTAACACAATCCCCTAAATCCTTATAGCAACCCAAAGCCATTAGCACATCGACACCCCCTACCCTTCAATAGGTGACAGCAACACATATCTAGGTGTTTGTGTGAGACTGTGCACTTGTATGTATGTGTATGCACTCACATTGATTGTCTAGAAAGATTTCCTCTGTGCACCAAATACATTCGAGACAATTATCTACTTGTGGTAACACAGAAAAACAATGGAAGACTTGCGGTCGTCTTGCAGAAAAACATAGTAAAATAAAAATAGTAGGTTCACATCACTCTTAATACGCTCATTTTTCCAAGATGCAAACTAATCTTGACTGGAAAGACTCATCAGTTTCATGAAGACAGGTGTTGTTCCTCAGTTTACCTGATGAAAGAAACGCTGTATCTCTCAAAACGTTTATTGCAAGTAAATGCCAAGTAAAAAGGACTGTGTTCTGGTGTTCTCTTTTGTCTTGAGGGGAAAAAAACTAATGTCATCAAGTAAAGTCTTTCAGAATCACCAATGATGTCAATGGTGTGTGGATTTTGAAATGTGGTCAGCGATTAAGTTTCCTGTTTCCCATAGCTGAACATAACATTACTCAAAGCCTGAAAGCCTCGTCGTAATCGAAAGGATTGTTCAAAATCAGGCAGACTTGAGTATTCTGGTTTTCTGTGGACAGGTTTACAATATTTATTATATTAATCAGTTCTTTCAAAAACAAGTACTCTGAATAAATCTGTAGAAAACAATGCAATTTAGCAGAAATACTGTTTGTACAGACTGAAGAGTGTAGGCTAAAGTTACAGCTTATTGTGCCCATTCCTTTTACAAAAAAGTTATTATTTGAATTTGTATAAATTTCAGCCATATCATAGCCAACCCTATTAGAAAGAATTGCTTCACATTGCTTCTCTTCAGCCGTATGAAAAAAACGTTTTAGTTTTTAAAAAATCTGTTTGTTTGGCTCTTAACTATTCTAGCAGTGTTTGAAATGTTTTTTGTTTGCTGCTCAGGGCTGACTGACTGTGACAACTTCATAGGAGGCTTTCAACTGAAATGAAACCATGACGATTACAGCCAGCAGTTCTTCCAACACCAACATAGGATAGTGATTACCATAGTGAGTACTATGATGATTAAAGGAATCTAAAAGCTATTATTGTCAATAGTAAAATAATGTGCTCAATTAAAACCCTGAAATTAATCCTGTAATGAAACCAGTGGTACTGGGAAACAATGAAACAAATTATGTTAACATAATTTCCATCCATCTTGGGAAGAATAATAATCAAAACTCTGCTGAGCTTCTGACTCATCTCAGTGACCAATTTTAGCCAGTATTTACTGGCTATACTTAGTTTCTGTCCTTCCTAGAGGTACTGCTGTCTGGTCATTTGATCTAATCCAAATCCAGTATGGAATCTTCTTACTGAATACAAATCCTTCTGAGTCCCTTACACAGTCTATTTAGGTTTAACTTAGAAACATTAAAAAAAGCTGCAAATCTGGGTATTTTACCAACCTGGAGCCAAATACGAAATGGAGTTGGCTATCAAAACCCAACTCGACAGTGATTGCAATGGGGAAAAGTTTAAAATCATGTCATCTATCTTTGAGAGGGTGAAGTAATCTGCCTCCAGCAACAAGCAGCTCGCTGCCCGTGTGATTCAGAAGAGCATCAACATGGGGATGAAGGAGCAGAATCAGACCGCCTGTTAAACTTGAATGACTGCAGACTGAAAAAATACAGTGAAAATGGTCTTCCTCTTTATGACATACACAGACGCATCTTTCTCTTCAGACAATGATTATCCTCTCTTACCTCTCACTTACCACATCTGGTCTGATATAGTGTACGATGAAGCAGCATATTTATAATCGACAAATGAAAAAGACGGAAAAGCTACACAAACTTGATCTGTTTTAGTTTTTTTTCAATTACAGAAGAAAAATCTATGCAAGCTTTACTGTTAAACACTATAACAGTACACAAGAATTTGCCATTTTACACTTTTCTCGCTTTTACCAGATTCAAGAGCCATGTTGTCACATCCAAGAATAATTCTAGGACATTGTTGAAAGTTAGCTTGTGGTAAAAATAACCACACCTGCATGGAGTACACACATATTCTCAGTTCCATACAAACTATATAGGTACTAAACACTAAAAGAACCCCACTGCTAAAAGTGGGAAAAAAGGTTGCACTTCCCTTTAATGGTAAGGCTTTACTTGGACTGGACCCAGCAGGTTAAATTATCCACTGGAAGTTCTCATTTTAAAAAGGTGAGGGCAGGTGGTTGTGATGCTGTTCTACAAAGTTCCAAGAGCGAATGATAATTAAGTCGAGTGGCTGGATGAGAGGGATCAGAGGACACCTCAAGACCTCAATAATGGATGGAGATGAAGAACATGGGGGAGACAGATGGAAGGTACTTCAAAATGTGAAGTGAATACGTCTTTCAGACAGTGGTGAGGTTTACATGGTGCACGCTGCTTGGTACAGTGTTGTTACCCAATCCGTACTGGAAACCCGATTTGTTCTGCGTATGTGTGAAAATGCAGCTATTTCCTGTCACTGCTTTTTCTCCTGTAAATTAAATGCTTCAGTTTTCAGTTGAAGCATTTAACTTCAACACGACATTTCTGTCCGTGTTTCTCTTCGTCTTCGTATCTTGTTATCTATGCAACTAATACAGTTTAGTGGTTTGTCTTGGCACCTTTAACATGACTAGCCGCCCTGGTCTCTTCCTTTTTCTTGAACATGTGTTCTTGGATGTTCCTCCCTCGTCTTCTTCCTCGTCTAAGTGAACGGTCACACCAAAAAGTGTCACTTGGAAATTCATTCATGTGTCCTTATGCAATATGTCAGTAGCACTGGAAGCTTCATGACATACTAAATACATCGTTGAGGTCTAACAAATGTTCAGAGTACATTTCTTTGCTAATAAAACATTTCCTTTTTTACATTTTAAATCCTGCATAGTTTACATCCATGTTCGCTTGCTACAAGACTTCGTCCTCACCATCATTACTATGTTTACCGTTGCTTGTTGGCAGGAATATGTATGGTGACGTGCATGCCTATTTATATAAAATGAGAAAGTTCAATACAGCTAATATTATAGCTTCCTTCATTTGGACTCTCCCTCTACACTGCACTTTAAAAATCAGCACTGTCACAGCAGTTTGTAATTGGTCAACAGTGCAAAGTTGAACTTCATGCAAAAGCTGTGTGAGTACTTATTTTGCCTTCATGAGTAAATCCACTGATTGCAGTGGTTCTATTGAAATTAACAGATTTTGGTTTTTTGCCATTGTAAATGCTGATATGTCATGGTCTGGTTGGTTGTGCTAGTTATGTCTGTTTGTCTTCTGAACAAGCTGTTCGGTGTCACATGTTACTTTTTAATTGTTTTGTTTGTAGGCATCAGTTTTCACTTCTCATTCATAATTTATTCAATTTTGGTGTGCTCGTTCTCTGTAAAGTCCCTTATGTGCTTCACGTCAGGGGCTACTGAAAACATAACAGATTACTAATCTCCACCGCACATGGTCTTCCCACTTGGTTACAAACATGCTCCCAGGAGAGAGCTTTTCTAGCACTCGGTTTTGTGTAGTGAACCTTGTGAAATCCTGATACTTTCTCTCTTTTTGCTTTCCCTTCTTGGCCTGCCGTTTACTTTCATGACATGAAAGGTTTCAACAAAACGTGTGAAGAGCGGGTGCCGAGCTGGACACAGCGGCACAGCCACACTTGTGTGCAATAAAAACCATTAGAAATATTGCATTTTTTTTTAGAGCGCAGGGATGTGGTTAAACAAATAATCCTAAATCCCAATCATCTGAGAGCATGTTCTTAAAAAGTCACTAAAATGATTCCAAACAAAAGGCTGTTAAAGCAAAAACATAACTCCTAACACGTCTCTACAAGGCTTGAGGGGTTATTAACAGGGTACAGATGGTGCCATTGTTGTCAAGAGGACATTCAGTTCAGTTATTACTTTAATGCACTACTATGAGGCCTAAGTGAAAATACTGTCAGACAGGCAGGCAGCAAAAATTCACGAGCTAATAAAGCTTTTACTTCCACTGGGATTATGGTTCTCACAAAAATGAAAGCCTAATAAATTCACTGTCCCTTTAAGCCTAATCTCAGTCTTCATCTGTTTTTGGGAACAACAAAACCCATTATACAGATCACTGTTGTTGTCGCCACACACACACACACGCACGCACACACACACACACACACACGCTGACCTTTGCAGTGGTGGTGTCTGGAGCCAGCACACCCTGGCAGGAGTAAGAAGTGAAAGGCCACTGCAGAACACATGGATGTACTCACACACTGTTGCTGGAATCCAGTGATCTGCTTTTCTGAGATAAAGCATTAGATTGATTGATTTTACTGGATATAAAAAAAATATTGTGGGACTTTATGGCCTCCGAATTCTTTCTCCCGCTCACTGTCGGGTGCGCTGTCCCCATCTGGTGCTTTAAATAATTTACAGGTGTGGGTGTGTGTGTGCAGGGAGCAGGTTTGAGTAAGTCTGCGCTTTCTGTGCCTACTTACACCTACACACATACCTTAGGCCCATCCACACTGATGATGCAGCAATCGTGTTGCGTACCAGCAAAAGAATAAATTAAAAATGAAGGAATGAGCTGACAGCCAGATACCTGAGCACTAAGTCAAACTGTTGAGAAGGCACTTTATTGTACCTAGAAAAATAGACTTTACATTTAATGAATCTACATCACAAAAAGTTATGAAAACACACTACATGAAACTTCTAAGATAAGAAGGAAAAGTGTTCTGCTGCCAGGTTAGCATGCTAAATAACTGCACTACATTACCTCTGAGGAATATGGAGCAGCAATATCGTGAGTGATGAACGACTAAGCCTGCCTGCTTCTTGTTCTCTTAAATCCTTTAAAATGTTAGTTTGATCACTACCTGGGGTTTACCTCAACACCATATTCTCTAAGTGAAGTTTGCTAAGAGAGGGATTATCCTGCTGCTTAAAGACGACATTTTAAGAAGATGCAAGATGAGTGTGAAGTGTGAAGAACAGCAGCTGGCTTCTATCTTTTGACAGAGTTCAAATGTGCAGTCACGTTGCGTTTGTGTTCTGCTACACCTGTGGAATTCAGCAAGTGAGAAAACAAACTCGTCCAGATTCCTGAGTTTAAGAATCTACTCCAGGCGAATTCCCCCAACAAACTTTCCTCATCCGTCAGTGTTCTACCTCTCTGTCCAGATGAACAGAGAGATGATTTGAGAATCTGAGATCTTAACAGTGTAACGCCAAAACCCGAACAGGCTTTGTGGAATCAGCATCTGACAATGCTGTAGTGCCCCAGGCAAACGTATACTTACATTATATACACTTTATGCTGTATATGTGATTACTCTTGTTGCTTTTACGTGATGACTTGATGACTTGCTAATGCGCAGTGAAACTTTAGTAAAGCAAGAGCAGACGTTTTCTTAACTGGCAGTATTGTTACAGAGGTAATTGTCTCCCTATAAATGGGTCAGCAGAGAGATAGCATCAACACACAATGTCTGGGTTTTACACCATGTTTGCAGTGTGAAATGGGCTGAGGACGAATAAACTAGTCCACTGTACACCCAGGTACTATTGGGTGAAGACCCACAGGCACAGCGATATGAATGAGCCTGTAACGCTATAATGGGATCTCTTCATTAGCGAGACAACATCTCTGTGACAATGGGACTTCATAAGGTCGATGACCTGTTTAGAAATATGTTTTTCCCCTTTGAATCCCACCAGAGGCAAAACACAAACCTGAACATACATTTTTTTTTTAAATGCACCACATTATTGTGAGTGGTGTGATGAAAAGACACTCCGCATGGCAAACAGTATTACAGTATTATTAACAAAAGACGCAACTTTGAGTGAATTAGAAGTCTTTTTCAGCATGCTGGTGTGCATAATGTACGGGCAGTGAACACACATACATTACTCAACCACTTGTCAAATTCATGACGGCTGGATTTGTCTCGAGGAGACAGGCACTAAAGCAGTCAACAATCACCAAGCTACATCCAATACTTATACTACTAGCAGAATATGTATTAAATTATGTCCTTAAACCTAAGTGGTCTGCAAAATACAAGGGATTTGCATTTCTGGCTGTGTGAAAAAAATTGCAATACTTACTTGTCAAATATTTACAGTACAGTAGAGGGAGAAACACTGACTTATTATTTCCTTCCTCGCTTTCTCTGCTAGTGCTGACAACATTGCACTAAAGTTACAATTGACTTTTCTGTGGCACCGTGTAACCAAAGAACATCTTCTCCCACATCTGTCAGAGGGGGAAAATGAGAAACTCCTATTTAGGTCGCAGGGTGCACAGATCTGGGGACTCGACATGAAAATGGCAAATTAGAAACAAATGTGTTGCAACGACCAAAGCGGCAGTCGTTTTTCAAACTTGAAAGAAACGGAATTTAATAACTTGAATTCTCATTAGCCGTTATAATCCTGGTCATATGAACACAGGTAAGGCCCTCCGTCATTTTTACCTGCGAGGCCTTATTAGTGAGAGCGGTGTTTTATCTGAGCGAATGAGCAAAGTAGGCAGGAGATGAAAGCTCTGTGGGATCGTCACTACAACACCACCTGGGCTTTTATTGCAATAAACATGACGCTCTACTAATGATGTCAGGTGGTCAAAGAAGGGCAGGTTTGCCTGCAGATACTGTAGCATGCAATAACCTGAAGATCCCTGCCGAGTCAGACAGAATACATAAAACTGAAATGTTGTGTAGCCGTGAAAGAGATTTGTTAAAAGACAGCTGTGGCAAATATCCTACTTAAAATGTTGGTCTTTAAAGACTTATTGACAGGTCACAAACTCAAACTAAAATCCCACACACACTCACATAGGCGATATAGATCGCTTGTACTCACTTTAATAACAATCGTTCCAGTCTTCAAAACTTCATCAGGCAAAATTCATGAAGATCTGAGGACTGAAACGTTGTTAAAGAAGGGAGTCGAGTCAAGTCGAGTTGAAGAAGAAATCGACAGTGACTGGGATTTGGTGTATTGTTAAGCTTCATTCACAATTTGGCTATTTTGTGTGTTTTATTGTATTTAATTTAGTGTTTAAACATTTAGTTTAAAGATGAGTTTTTTCTTCTCAGATTGTTTTTTTTTTTTTATGTTTTTCAGATCCCTGAACAGGTGAAGTATGCAGGATGCAAGAAAAAGAAATGAGTCGAATTTCATTGTTATTCTAGATTTTGACTATATTGATATTATACGGTATATACAATTGTTTTAATAATTTTATTACTGCTATTAGTAAAAATGTGACCTTCATTATTACTAGCAATGTGTTGGCGTCATACAGTATACTGAACTGCATCTCATGCCAGTACAGCTCATTAAACTGGTGAGAGAGAAAGAGAGACACAGTCCCATGCAGCACAGGCAGCAGGCCAGATTCAAACCATCAACCACAGCAGGTCCTCCTCCTTCCCACTGAGGCAATAGAATGCAGAGCCCAACTTAATCTGAGAGCTCGGAAAAAAGGGAGAGAGAGGAAGTCTCCACAGAGGCACAGCATGGCAGCAGATGGCCTCCTAGGCCTCAACCATCTGGTGAGGAGACGTCCAATCCGCCGTCAGTCTGTCCCCTTTCATTTCCCCACGATTCTTTAACAGTGAGACCTGCTTCTACTCCCACCATCACCTCCAGCCTTCAGCCACAGACAGAGAACACACTCAGATTAGGCTTACAGTCCACTGTCCTGCCCGGGCAGCCAAGGGACCCACTGCCACGTCACATGTCACAGAGCCTAATCAATGAGTGTTAAGCCTTCAGCTGTCACTCTCTGGCCAGCCAGCAGATTATCATCTATCCCTGTGTTAGGGCTGCTCCCAGCATGGATTATTTTAAATAGCAATATGCTGATTGCATTGCTGTCTATGTGACCACTTATTTAGTAGGAAGAAGCTTTCGGGCAATCTGAGCTTGATTTTGGAATAATTCCAGAGATGCAGATCTTAAGCTGCACAATTACCATCACTTTCTTTCCCACTGTTATAATCAGGATATCCTCAACCTCTTTAAATGCAGCAATCTTGAATTATTTGTTGGGCGTGCTGCACACATACAATGTAATAATCTGGACTAATACATACATTATTGTGCTTTATAAATCACATGCAAATGACGTGGTCACTAACAAATGTGTCAAGGTCAAGAGGGTACTGAGAGATCACATGATCCAACACTTATGGTAGGAAAGGGACAAGATTCTGAGGTTGTTAATGTGTGTGTGTGTGTGTGTGTGTGTGTGTGACTTATAGTTAATATATAACTCCATTCAAGAGCCAAGAGCTTCAGGAAAGAAAGGCACACCTGCAAAACAAATCGTACAAACCCCCCCCCCCCACAACAATCTATAGTTCCTACAGCCAAACACACACTTTAATCTTTACTGACTGGTCCCTTAGGGCAGGACACATTGCATCATTACCAAGTGTAATCAGGAGGCAATATATTGTACAATTAAACGCATGTGTGAACTGAATCTTGATTGATTTACTTTTGTTTGAGTAAAATAACAAGGTCTTTTTAAACAAATTTAGGGATATAATGATTAGATGAAACAATGCATTTATTAATTGTTTAGTTGACAGCAAAATAATCCACATCTCTCTCTGAGAATGGGCTCTGAGAACTTGTGGTGGCCATTTTTCTCTATTTTCTGACATACAGACATTAGTTGCAACCCTAAACATACTACAGTTTTTACCCTGAATACTGGGTTTAGCAAATGGTGGGTATATGCAATTTCATATACAGGAGCAGTTTGTTTATGCCTTCCAAGAAATATTCAGCTGTCAAGTGATACTACTGGTTGGCATTGAGTGAAACCAGGGAACTGGAAAAGGGAAACTAGTTGTCATGTCTCTGTCGGTAGGTGTGACCTTGCCTTGCTGCTGCTGGTCCACTGGGCCACTTTCATGACACAACACTACTGACTCATTTCAGTTTCAAACCTGCTGGATGAGTAGGCCTAACTCTTGAGACTGTTGAACTGGTTTCTCACACACACACACACAAAAACAAATACAATACTGAAGTTTACATAAATTATTCAGGGACAGGTTTGATTGTGAAAATAATTAATTACACCAAGCTGTTATTGTTGCCATTTCTAAGTCAAATAAAAGCCATGCAAACAGGAGTAGGTACTCCAGAGAGAAAACTCGGTAATGTATGATGTAGATGTGAAGAGAGCAGGTGATTGCATAACGATGGCACTGAGCCACAGACTCAACATTCTCACCACTGTAGACCACGGAGGCAAAATAAAGTACTGTACCCTGTAAACAACTTTGGGATTACACCACAACCTGCAGCACTGTAGACAGCACACAAACACACGCACACTCCCAGATCCTCATTAGTGTGCAGTGTTGACTCTGACACCTCCATATCATAACCCTCTCAAAACCATAGTGTCCTGCTGACAGATAAGGAGGAGCTGAGGAATTAGATCGAGCCACCTGCATTTCTACTCAAGAATTAGAAATAAATCCCTCATTGGATATACGGCATCAAGCATTGTCACACAGCACATCGGGATATCTCACTAGACAGCGAAAAGCAGCTTAAATCACCTCTTAAAATGTTCACACACTGCCGAATAATCTGGCTGTAAGAGTAAACTGGGTTCTTCCTCAGCTGAACAGCGACTGTGATAATCAAATTCACCCATCCGCTGGACAGGTAAACTGAACAGTTGTTGAGGTATTTTGCCGTAATTTAACGCAACATTTCAGTCAGTGCAGGTGTCATTAAAGGCGCTCTGAAGGGCAGCGCTTTCTGGATTACTCACCCCATTGCCGTTGACTTGAGAACAACTCCTTTTTATATGTAGGCTCTATTGGCTGGTTGAGAGGGAATCTTTAAAGCGCAAAGTCCACAGACGATTAGCGGTCCGCACAGTTAATTTCACGTCCGCCAGCTTCGACCAAGTCCTCTTGCTGCTGAGACAACTGAAATATGAGAGCACTTCTTCGTAAACTCGATTCACCGGGTTGTCAAGCTCCGTCTCACAGAACCCCGGTCATTTCAGGAAGTTTTTCCCCCTCTCCCCTTGTTTGTTTTTCCTCTTCACACGTAACCGAAACCCGCGTAGGAATAGTTTCTTCCTCCGTGTCTTCAAAATAATCGGCGCTGATGAATTAAGTTAATGTTTGCATTTGCGCAGAGTTTCTTCCTCCCCAACGGGATTGTGTTTCATGAAAGGGCAGCAGCAGCGACACGGAGCGGCTTCCACCCGCTTGCGCTTCTGTCTGAGCCACCCACACTTTTTAAACCCGTGGTGTCTGCGGCTTCAACCGCAGTTTAAGCCCAAACTGTGGTTTAAAAACACGAAATAATTAAACCCGAAAATAAATGACAAAACACGGTGTTACAAAACGACCAACAACCACGTCGGCTTTTCTCAATCCAGGTGTACTTACATGTTTTAAGCGACCACGGTGGTTTTCAGCAGTTGGTACTTTCTTGTAGTAAATTAAGCGAAATAACGGTTATAACAAATGTATGCGATTAGGTGCGCCACTCATTAGCACCTTCATCTTCAGACCAAAAAGATGTAACTTAGTTTTAAAGTCGACCGTTTTTATCAAATAATATAATTTAAACGATTAGATTTTGACGGTTGGTCCTCTTATTTCTAACTGGCAGGTAACAGCCATCAAGCACTTTCAGGTGCGCGCGCTCTCGGAACCATTAAAATATGTTCATTTGCTCCGGGGGAAGCATTTCAGCGACGTACTAGTATTGGGATTTCTTTCTTCAGATAAGTCATTTCATGAGGTACGGTATTAATGTTATTGTGTATCCAAAGTTAACAACATTCACGTCGATTAAAGGTGTGTATTCAATGCTAGTGCTAAAAGCCTTTTTTTTATTGTGTTGTTGTGTACATTTGACGCTCTTTAATGCTAGCTAATCGCAACCAGATCAGTCTAGTTTCTGTTGTTACGCAGGGGAAATTCGGCTTGCAGCATATCAAACACAAGACACGTCAAAACAGACGTACCTGCCAGTAAACAGAATAAAAACGTGTTAGCAAATGTGTCGTGATATACAGTCGTTCTGTAGCCTTTCATTTGTCATTGCAGTATGACCGACACCACGGAAAACCCGAAGAACTACGAGGAGCTGTTTGGCCACAGATATTCATCGGAAGACCATGAATACCAGCAGTATCTGAACCGGCCAGCTGACCCGCCACCCATCGTCGAGGACTGGAGGAGTCGTGGAGGAGGAAACCACAGAGGAAGGGATAACAGGTACTGGACCGTTGGCCAAGCAATGTGTATCAAAATAACGTCAAAATCTGGAATTAACGTTTTTCTTTCATGTTTATAGTTAATGCTGTCTGTATTATGGCAGTGGTAAATTGTCTAAAACCCACGTGATCTAAATGTGCAAGAGCGTGATCGTGGGAACATTTTATAGAGCTAGGTTATACAGTTGTAAAGGAGGGATATGATTATTAGTTTAGTTCCTCTGGTTCTATATTTTATGGAACTTTATAAGGTCCAAAAGGCCTGTTTTACAATGGACAGATTAGATTGTAATTTTACGGTTAGCCTTTGTTTTCTATTCCAGATCAATTTGACTAACCTAGTGGTTTGTTTACACCCAGTTTCTTTTTCACAAATGTAATAATTTATACTTTAAAAAAAAGTTCCACCAGACCCACAGGGGCCATCATACAACTGTTTTCACAGGCACTCCCCATGACTAACAAACAGGCGTATATTTGTAACTTTTTAAAATGTAGCCACAAGAGCCATTTCTCTATCTTTATTCTTTTCAAGGTTACAATCAGAGAATTTCTGACCAATTCGGGTCTTTCTTGTCCAAACATACGCCTTAATGAATGGGTTTTACTAGTTAACTGCTTCTACATGCACTTAAGTAATAACCAGGGTATTGTTCACTTAGTCCGCTAACCAGATTTTGTACCATCATGTAATCTGGTTTCCTTAATTGGGATAAGAGACCTTGTGACCACAACTACATTAACTCTGGAGAAACCTGATTTCTTGTCCTTTTACATGTGTAACTGTCTTTTTATACATTCCATGTAATGCATGTATTAGTATCTGTTATTGAAGATTGATAATTTTATACTGGTCTCCATCTAGGTACCAGGACCGTCGTGGGCACGGGGGTCATGGTTGGGGAGGAGGCCGGGGTTGGAGAGGGGACCATCATGGGCATGACAGAGACCGAGACAGAGACCGAGACCGAGACAGGCACTGGGGGCATGGAAGTGGGTATCAATCGCGCCCTCAAAGTTCCAACCAGGGATACAATTCCCATCATCAGAGACCACATTATGACCGCTACTGATCTCTGCTCTAATCTCTCAGGTGTTGTCAGTATTTCTAGTATTTGCAGTCTTATAACTTGCATTGCAATAGTATAAGTGGCAATGTGCAACTGATTTCTTTTGTTTGACTCTCATCACCACAAGGGCTAAGTAAAATAAATATGAATAGTTGACTGCCCATTGTAATTGTGTGGAACTTTTTAAATATTGTGATACATCGTTTTATTGTCTGAAATAAATTACAAAGCAAAAACTCATATTGTGATGTGACAGTTGACACTGTTTGACTTCCACATGAAAATGTTTAACAATATTTGATTATCACCTTATAACTGGCAAATATCACTATCAATTTTCTTGAGTTCGATTTTTTTTTTTTACATGCTTCGATATCACATTGTTTTGAATTATACAGTTCAGTATTGTTGCAAACAGTGAATTCTGATTTTACAGAGAGAATCTATTTGTAATGAAGCTTTTCTTTCTGTGTTGCAACAATATATATGGATATTAGCGAACTTGGCTTCTGTCAATAAACATGTATTTTCTTAATTACTGTTTTTTGTTTTGTATGGTCATGGGGCTCAATATCTAACTTTAAAGTTATTAAGTATTACAGGAGTTGGAATGCATCAATTTAAAATGCTCAATTGGTACTGGTTCTTATTAAGGGGATTGGGTATTTGAAGATGATTGAAAGTGTAAGATAGATTTATATGTCCATGGTACACCATGTAACCTATTGTACCACCTTTTGAGATGGTAAATATAATTGAATTCAAGTCACTATCTAGCATATTTAGACCAATTGCAGCTGTGACAAATATTAAATCAGCTCCATGGAAGGTTGTGATGGCCCTACTGCACAATCTCCAAATCTTAAACTCTCATTTAAACGTATTACAAGTGCAGATCAACAAATTCTTTCCTGGAAGATGTTATGCTTGTTTCAAAACTCTCACTACAGGCTCAAAAAACAAGAATTTACTGAAGCCTTTAACAGTTTCTGCCTTTAATGACTGAGTCCAGTGGATGGCACATTAAACCAGATGGACTGAACAACAGTCACAGGGAGTAGTTCAGAAGAAGCCTAAGACCAATAGTTTTCATTGTGAAAAGCAACTGAAATATTTATGTGCATTATTGCTACATGAATCACTGGCTATGGCATATGTTGCTCGTTGTCTAGCAAGACACTGAACCCCCAGTTGCTCCTGATTTGGAAGTTGCTTTGGATAAAAGCGTCTGCTAAATGTAAATGTAAAGATGTCAGCATGTGTGTATCTCAGCCCATTCAATGCAGATCTATATTAAGTAACAAATGGTGACTTTGGACACATCGGATTACTCCACTGATTCACAACACAAGCAGAAACATTCTTCATTGTTTTATTACTGCATGAATGCCACTCGCTGGTTTCTATTTCTGGCCGTGGTGAAGACGTGGTTAACAGTTCATTTGGACCTCAGCAGTGCAATCAGCTGTGATGAAGAGGAAGGAGGTTAGGGAGAAAGTGTGTGGGGGATGTGCTGAAACTGGCACACAGTGGGGAAAGCTGCCATCACTACTGTAATCAGTTTAGATTACAGAAACTTCACCCTTGATAACTGCGTCTTCACAGAGCAGGGGTATGCTGGAGTGCAGCAAAGACAGTGAAAGTGAAGCTGGGATTTATTGACAAAGAAATATCCAAATGTAACAGTTGTACTTCGGTGGCATGGTAAAGGAATTCTATTAGTGTGAAAGGAAAAATATTATCTTTAGATCTTACAGTTTAACACATTTTTGGAAATACCCGTATTCGCTTTGTTGCTGAAATTTAGATGAGATATCTCATGCTAGCCTTTAAATATAGGCTAAGGCTACAGCCAGCAGCTAGTTAGCTTAGCTCAAAGACTGAAAAGCAGGAAACAGCTAGTCTGGCTCTGTCCAAAGGTAACAAAATGAGCATACCTGCACCTCTAAAGTGCACTAATTAACACGTTATACCTACCATGTGCCAGATTATTGTGTATTTCCCAAAATGTCAAACTATTCTTTTAAGGATCAGGCAATGTTGTATTTTTCATGGAGATGTTTTTAGCCATGGCTTTACAGATGGCAGTATTGCCCAGTTTGTTCGTTGGTTCACCACTTTGGTCCAGACTGAACAATATCAAAATCTGTTGGCTCCATTGCTGTGAAATTTGCACAGACATTCATGTTTCCCAGAGGATGAAACCTACGTACTTTGGTGTTCTCTTGACTTTTGCTTTTTTGCGCAACCATAAGATCCACATTTGTGGTTTTGAGTGAAATGCCTTTGAGGGTGTCATAAAATCGTGACATTTGTGTTCCCATTAAGATGCATTTGTATCACTTTGTGACCCTTAACTTTGCATTACTTTGGTTTATGTGCTAATTAGCGAATGTTAGCATAATAAAATGCTAAACTAATTTGGTTAACATAAACATTACACCTGCCAGGTGTCATCACCATATTAGCATTGTTATTGTGAACATATTAGTGTACTGATGTTAGCATTTAGCTCAGTATAGCCTCAGAGAGCTGCTAGCATGGCTTTAAATTCCCTCTTTCTCTTTTGTCACTTTTTCCGTGTGAACACACAACATACTCCTGCTCCTGCTTTGTATTTGTATGTAGCATGACATTTAGTATGCAGCTCATATTAGGGTTAGGGCACATAAAAAAACAGCTGTCCTTTACAGTAAGACATCCTCTTGAAATCCTCAGGGGCTCAACCCTGTGTAAAGTTCACTGCTACAACCATGTTAATTCGGTCCTTTGGGTACCACAGAGCATTAAGTATGTTCTTATTTATTGCAATTGTTGATGGAGCATAAAGCATTATTAAGAAATAAATCAGCGCTACAACATTGCCGGAGAGGAATCACGAAACTGGCCCCTATATTCAAATCCATTGTGTATTACGTTTTGATTAATAACCTGTAAATGCATAGTGAGGCTTGGAGAGTGTAAGGGAAAGAAAACAATAGAGAGAGCCACAGTGAAGGACCAGTGAGAGTCCCCTCGGTCTGGTCTGCCGGGCTGTCAGGCTTCATGTGGCCTGTTTGTGACGATGCAATGTGACAGCCATGGAGACAGTATGCTGGGGGCCACGTCCTTGATGATGAACTCATCCACTACAATCATCACTCTATCTCCCCCCTCCCTTCAAAGGGCATACACACATACACGTGTGCGCACAAAACACCACAACCTCCCCACCAACACACACACACAGACACCACATCCCCCAGCCCCTGCAGCACTCGACGACCTACATCTGGTGTTGGAGAGTGCAGGGGCTTAGGTTGGCCCAGGCCAGGCTGCCCCCAGCAGACAGTGGGGAGTGTTCATGTAGCATGTGACGTGTGTGAAAGGCGGAGTGCTCTTGCTCTGCTTTTTCTGTTAAAATGAATGCCCCCAGCTTTGTAAGCTACATACAAATATGTATGTATGTACTCATACACGCAGACTTAAGAGTAGACCCTAATAATTGTAGCTGCAGATCAGGTTTAATGACATCTTGTCCTCTGCTCATCCAACTGCATGCTCTATAAGGTAATCATGCAACCTCTCAGGTCATCCATGTAAAGACAGTGGACTCTGCTGCTGAGGGGAGCTTGTTAGTCAGATTATATCTGGTGGTACCTCCGCAGGAAGATGAAAGCAGGCTTTAGTAATACTCGTGGAATAAGTACTCAGATCCTTTACTTAAGTACCAATAAAATAATATAAAACAAATACTCTATTAAGTTAAAGTGCATAGATATAATCATCAAAATGTACCTAAAAGTATCAAAAGTAAAGGTACAGTAAGTGAGTAAATCTGCTTTCTACCATCTGCCAAGACAAAACATCGACTGTTCATTTCATATCTATCATCCAAACCAATGCTTTGCCCCAGGGGCAGGCTGACATGTTGTCTGAAATACACATAATACACACTACACTGAGAGTCTTTTAAGCGAAGAAATGATGCTGGTGTGTGAGTGATGTTTGACAGTCAAAAATGCAATTCAATTGCAATTTTGCAATTTCTTTCCAGGAAAGGGACATTCTTAAATGTACACAGTGTATTGCATGAACATTTTCTTTCCATTCTTCAGCCTGCTCTGTGCTTACTGCCAACAAGCCTGCAATTAGACTTAAGGATGACAAGCATCAACACCCTGCAGAGCGCCTCATCGATCCACCGCTGAACATTTACATTGTTGAATATTAATGAAAGTCACACTTAAAGGGCACAGGCATAGATGTTCTTTGAATAGAAAAGTTGCCCAAAAGAGGTAAACTTAAGGAATTATGATCTTGCCATGGTGGCTCCAGGCTTCTTAAATAAACCAGCTGATCGTACCTTTCATTGCACTAAAGAAAGTCTGAATTCTCATACACTGTCACATGAAAATGTCAGGCATCAAACTCACAATATGAAACAAAAAAAATCTTAGGCTGCAACAACCAATCAAACAGGAAATTACAAACACCTGAGACAATGAAACCATCAGTTACGGGCTTTTTCACAGAGGATATTGTGACATGTCACAGTAGGAAAAGCACAGATGTAAATGATAAAAATTAATGACGGCTGAATCCAATTTAGCTGATTCACTTTTAGGCTCCTGGTATTGTTCATGCAGGCTCACTGGCATGGTTATGGGGAGACTTGCATAGAGTGGAGCCAATCGTTAATGTAAAAATGATTTTCCTATTGTGAAAAATCTAAATGTCTGCTGTGAAAAAGGCCTGCTGATAAAAAAAAGATATCACTAAAATGAGACTTATTTCTTATAATCTTATAATTATTGCCAACAAAACAAAGGAAATATTGAAAATTATGGCATTATAAAAATGAAAAACATTCATGTTAAGCCAAAATTCAGTATATAATTTACGAAGTCAGAATTATGACATGGAAAGGGTTATAAAGTACGTACTGTATCTCAGTATTTTAATTTTTCTCTTGAATAACTTATTTTTTTCTATTCCAAGAGGATATTGGCTTTCAAAGTATACAATAGAAAAATGAAAATAAGAAACTTTTACAAACTAGAAAAGTTCAAAGTGAAGAGGGGGAGAAAGATCTGACAGCAACCAGTCTCATGCAAATTGAAAATAATGTCTTGTAACCTTAAAGAACCTTAAAGAAAAAATGTATTATGTCCCAAAAATTCTTTTTTATGTCTGCTAATGAAGACAGATACAGGGACAACAATAAATTATTATCAAGGAAATATGAAGTAAATTGTCTAATATTACACAAGATTTTGGTCTGTTGAGTATTTCTTTTTTTTCTATGCACCTGTATACCTGGTATGTATGGTCTTTTCATCATACTGCCATCTCAACTGTCACTGTAATCATATTGTGATGCATCCTCCACCAGCACCAAACATCTGTAAAACTTGTATTTTATACAGTGAGACAAGAAAACCACAACTACCTTCCTTGTGTCTTTCCGCTTGTGAACTACAAAGATAAGTCAGAAATTAGCAGTTTCAATCACAAGTTAGCTGTTTCCACCAATTCAGTGACACGGGGGTGGGGGGCAGTTAGAGATGCTCACCACACAGTCCTATATAATTAATCCTGGTAATTAGTTACCTAATAGTCTTACATCATTAGAGTTCAGATTACATAACTCCCACCAGCTGGACAAGTAGGGACACACACGCACTAACACGCACGCACACACACACACACACACTGGAACACACCAGAACATTCTGTATACATTTGTTTAAATGAATTACAGCCACCGTGGATGTGTCATGCTAACTGGGTGTACAGAATATTTAAAGAAATTAAACAGCTAAGATTAGTCATTGCACAAATTGCAGGATAGGCTGCACAGTGAAGTCACATTTTAAGATGACTGATTGAGCGCTGTCTTGGACTGAACCAACTCCATTTTTACGTATTTTTACAAATAATGTAATGTAGTTTAAATTAATCAGACGGCACAGAGCAATATAGCAGAATGAATGAAGCCTTGAAATAACTTAAATTAAATATCTTAAAGGGGAACCAATTTTACATTTTAGCAACTCTTTTGAGTCACTGAAAATGTAGTCGACAAAAAACTGACTTCGGTTTATGTATTTTTAATGACAATCTAATGTTTGATTCTTCACTCTTCAATCACTACAATATCTTGTTTTTGAGAAGTTGATGTTGTCATGGGGACACAGTCTTTCAGTCTCACCCTCCAGCCCATAGACATACAGTACATGTCTATGTTTCAGCCACTGAAGTCGTCTGCATTTCTAGGAAACTTTCCAGACCTGCGATTCACCACCTGTCCACCAGATGCCCTCAAACTTTCCCATCTTTTCCACATCACCTGAACTTAATTTTCTCCCATTTTCCGTACCAGACTTCTGCCTGACTGTTCCTGGTTTCCTGCTCGTCTGCCTCAATCCTGTTCTGGTCCTGCTGTAATCTTGCACTTCCCTCACTGCCTGACCTGCCTACCTGCTTTGCTCTAATGGGACTTGTTCACCTCTCTGACCGCCTTAATGTTGCTGAATGTAAGCCTGTTTGCTGACCACCTGTCTCTATGCTTGTGTGTCTGCGTCCAGGACCTCATCTGTGGTCCCCTGACTGTCACAGGTATAGTCCCTGAAACTGGAGATTTCACATCCCAGAAGCCATCACACAGAATTTCATACTTTGTATAAAGATGAGCTTGTTTATAAAACACAGCTTGCCTTTCCCTTAAGATTTCTACCTGACATATTTATATTTGGTTAATTGAGTTATTTAAGGATACAAATTTCTCAATAAATCTGCACAGCAGCAGTTGCAATGTTTGAGGATTAAATCAATGTTTTGTTTTATTATTAAGAGAAAGTACAAATTCAAAACATTAACTGGGGGCTGAGGGGTGAATCTTTGGAAAAGTCTTGAGGATGATGTTACCACAATTCAGAATTTCAAAATATGATTTAAACATAGAATAATGAACAAATATAAGACAGCTGTTTGATATATCACCACACTCTGTGTATGTTCATATTCTTAGTTGTTTATTCTGTTTTTATGCTGTTGTGGTACAATGAATAAATATCCATATGTGTAGTAACGTGTGTCTATTTTTTTGTGAGAAAGGTAGGCGTAATGAGCTCTGTCTTTAGCCTACATCTTTTCAATCATTGATATGATCTGTTTTTGTCTTCTACTCATGTTTAAGCACTCAGGAGCATTAATGTCTTTCAGATGATCAAATTAGCATATCTTATTCCATTATGGTTTTCCAACATACAGCAAACAACATAATACAAATTAAACCAGGCTTATGTAAATCGGGCTACAAATTACAGAGAAACTTTACTTGTAAGACCACTTTGAATTTGACGTTCACTAACCAGTTTGGCCAAAGAATTTGCCTTCATGAGGAAACACCATTGTGCTACAGAGGTTTTTTTTTAATGTCTGGTTTGCCAGTAGCATTATAAGTCTGACTCTGCAGCCGTTCAGTCCTGTACAGTCATGCTGTATGTCATAAGTTGTCAAAAACAGCAGAGGCATAAATCCTCTCCTCTGCTCACAGTGTTCAAGTAGAAGGCTCAAAATTTGAAATACAGGCCCGTCCTGCTGTTATCTACACATACACACACACACACACACACACAAATCACTATATCAACACAACCACACACATCAGAAAATAACTGTCATGGATTTCTCATCTAATAGTTGTAAGAAACTGTCCACATGCTGGACTTATTCCCCATAAGCTTCATATTTGCCCCTTTAATGCCTCAGTATCGGTGGAAACTTTACTCCACCATCCTCAGAATACATTATAAGGAGCTTTCATGAAATGAATTATTTTTTTGAGCACCTTTTTAGAGCTTGAAACATTTTTCTACACATCACAGGTGATTACTGTTATCACTACAGTCTGTTTGTCCTCCTGGTTTTTCAGCGTTTTGTGTCTGGTGGGTGGTGAAAACCTGTCTCCAGCTTATTTTCTTGGTTCTTTCTGTTGGCTTGTCTAAGTGGGCAGTCAGCGGGAGAAGCTCTCAGGTCCCGGTGACTCACCTGACAGCCTCCGTGGATCACTCTACTTGTCAAAGCCCACTCACAGCCATCTAAAGTGGTGTTTTTTCCACAGCCTTTCTCATATTAATGTGCAGATTATGCAATTTAAGAGCACTTCATCATTTAGACACGGCTTTCAGCAGAAAGTACGGCTTCATTTTATTTTCACCAGCAGAATAAAAACACAACACATTCAACAAGGAATAATCTGATGTTATTGAGATTGGCAACAGGATGTAGGAGTACACAGCTGAGGCTGAACTAACAATGCTGATTATTTTTCAGTTTTTTAAATTGTAGTTAGTCTAATACACAATACTTAGTCACAATACTTTGCTGCATTGTGCATAGTTTTATTGTCTTTACTGTTTTTATTGCCTTACTTTATGTATATCCCGTGATGTGTACTCTTTGCAGTTCTGACCATATAAATGTCCTTTCTTTAATTATACACACATAAGCGTATCAAATATCATTGTTAAAGATTAAACCAGTGGCTCCCAAAATGTTTAGCTTATAAAAAGAAACTGTGCCCGGTTGAAGCTCGTCACATTTTAGAAGTCTGTTTCAGCAGTTCCACCAAAGAAAGATTCCCCCACTAAACTTCTCATTTCATTTCAGTAACTTTTTGAGAAGTAAACGTATTCCATATTTCACACAATAAAAGGAACATTTTGTAGATAAACAATGTTTTTTTCTTCTTCCCTGCTCCATTAATCACCTCAAGACCTTTGAAGAGGCCTGACTTCTAAATTGGGAAACACTGGACTAAACTACCCAACAGTATTTAAAGTAGTAACAAACTCCACTTCAGCCAGCAACAACAGTGAAATACTTATAAAATAAATTAATCCATATTAACCCTTTTATGTAATGTAATAGAACTTATACTTCATTTTGCTGTTGTTACTTTTGTGCTTTTACTTAATCATTTTAAATACAGAACTTTTCCTTGTAATGAGTATTTGGTATATTGTTGCATTGATACTTCTACTACTGTGCATTCTTCTATGACTCAGATTCAACCAAAGTTTAAAAATGAAAGGTTTGTGTAGTTGTCCTATCCCCTTGATCACCTCACAACCTTTCAGATTTAACCCCCAAGTAGGGATCCACTGATCTGACCTTCCTACTGCCCAGTTACTGTTCAGTAGTTTGATAGCTGGCTGCATGGAGTGTTTGGCATCACCTAGTGACAGAAAAAGGAATAGTGATTTAATCAAAACCAACATGATGTAGAATTTATTAAAGGAGAAAATCTTACTTTGTTCTCACCACGTTTTATTGACAAAAGCTAAAAATAGACTTATTTTTTCATTTATTGCACCATGAAAGTCCTGGAGCGTTCTTTTTTTGTTGTTGTTTTACATTTTAATGATGTGCTAAGCAAACATGAAGTCATAAATTACAACATGTACCACTGGCAACATTACATAACACTCGGATCCTTAATACAATGCAAAAAAAAAAAAGTACTTTGAAGACACCTGCTGAATAAACGATAACATTGCACAATAAAAAATATGCAAATATTATACTTCCGGTAAATGCATTAGCAAAAAATGACAACAAAATAAAATAGCGTCGACCAACAAATGGTAGCGGTCTCTGTAGTTTCACTCGCGCAGGATAAACTCCTACACTGGCAGCTTACTGATAACAACACACAGACAGGACATCAGTAATCAGATCATTTACAACCTATGATGCAGTTTATGCCCAAAAGAGCTGCAATTTTCCCACCACGTTTCCACAGTCCTGATCATGTTTGTACACCACTATTGTATAGACAGACATACAGCATACACACACACACACACAAACACACCCACACAATCTTTATTCCAAGGGATCATGAGGCACTACGTATAACTCCAGCAGTCCAGTCTTCCCAGCAGTCTGAGGTCTCCCTGGTTCAGTGTACCTGCATGACACTGTTAAGTCTAGTTGTGGTAGATGATCTCTGGGATCTGCCCGTCCTCCACTGATGTACCATTGTTATTTCCAGGTGAGCTAAAAAAGAGAAATGTTGTCTTGGTCCCCGTCGCCGATTCCTTGGTCACTTTCTTCAACCCTTTTGTGCCGTAATGAGAGTCTGGGCCCTGAGGTGTATAAATAAAAAGCATGTGTACGGTGAATCCTAATTTGGGTAAAAAAACTGATCATGTTCATTTACGCCATTCAGGGCTTTATTTTAAATGCAGCAAGTTCGGACTGACCTTTAAGGTGGCACATGCAGTGTAGCTGACATTGGGTAGAATTTCCACAGGCTCTTTGAACATCACTCTGAACGTGCTTGCTGTGCCGTCACAGCTGAAACCTGTGTCGTTCTGCCCCAGTGTAATGCGTTTGTCGCTCTCCAAGATCTACAGAACAGGATGATGTCTTTAATGAATGAACGAACAACAAAAATCTACATTATAACAACTTGAAACGGTTACAAACAGAGCTAGCAGTTTGTCCCTTTTTAGTGTTGACTAAATTATACCTGCTTTAGTGTGCTCAAATTGTAGCACAATGCAATTAACCTGAGATGTGCTGCGCCATGAACGATTCTCTTGTTCACTCATTCAAGAGACAGGAGGGATGAGGTGCAACAAAAGTTCAATCGTTTTTGGTATATCTGAACAAAATGTATCAAAAGCGTATAAAGTATCAGCACTGGCATGAAATGCTTGCTCAGATTTATTTTCCTTTTTCTTTTTCTTTTTACTTAAACGCTATAAAAAAAACTAAAAAAACAACATGTGGCTGCTCGTGTTAAGACAACATTATGCTTTTAAGAAGGTTGGTTTTGTGATAGTATTGGTATTGAAACTGGTGTATTGTCTCGATACCAATAAACTGATTTTAATGATACTCAGCCCCACCAGAAAATGTAAATTACAACTCTCCATCACAAACAGATTGATGATATTAGTTGTTTATCCATCAACATCGTTATGCCTTAATGCCAGAAGTTACCTGTATGTTGACCTGATAGTCAGTGGGTCCGTGTATTGAACCATACAAGCCAAAACCCACTATGGATATTCTTTTGTTAACATTGAATCTACAGAGGGAGAAAGATGGACAGAGAGAAAACATGAGACCAAAAAAACTTTACCTCAGTTTGCTTAACAACAGTGATTAACAACTGGCCGCTGATGTTCGTCATCTCACCTGATTCTGTCGCTGGTACCACTGTACCCCCATCGACTCTCAACCTGCTGGAATCTATTAATGCTGCACTCCTCCCCCCTGAGGCAGCAGCGGGGCCTGTCAATGTAGTCGACCCGTGGTTTGGGGTTTACTGTAAAGTGTAAAAACAGATTTACCACCTCCCGATCGAACAATATTCCAGACTGGGCAGGCCCTGTGGCACAAGAAAGAATATCAAGCTGGTTTCTGTGGTTTGAGTTGTATGGACACATCAGGAACATGATGAATATTTTCAGTAATAGTTGAATTGATCAGTATAGTGTTGAAGAAAAAAAAAAAAGTACAATTGCACCATGAGAAACAAATGTATATTTTTGTGGTAGGCTTACCTGCAGCAAACTCCTCAACAGTCATGAGCGGGAAGCGGATAAGTGGGAGGGCTTTCCCCAGAACCTTCTGTTTGTTCTCTGAGGTCGGGGGAAGCTGTTGTCTGTAACACTCAGCCTCTGCCCAGCGTACCACCGCCCCAAACAGGCGGTTCTCCCTGATGCTGAGTGTGTCTCTTTGTAGCACTGCACATAATGTGTCTACACATACAAATACAAATCAGAATATAAATCATTTCACATCCAAAGGGGCTATAGGAAAGGAATGATTTGGTCAAGAAGATTCACATACCGAGGTCAATATCTGTAAAGCCCTCTGCGTTTATTGCGTCTGCAGTGCTTTTGTCTATGGTGTCTAAGCAGAGACTGGCAAGTTGAGGCTCATCAAATAACCTTGCCTGTAATGAAAACAGAAGCCACGTAAGTATCTATCAGTCAATACTGGTAATTTACTTTACATGCATCAAAGGAGAATTGCTGATTTGGGAAATCCTACATTGAAGTCTCACAAATTAGGCTTTTATTTTGGCAGATATGTTCATAAAATTTAAATGAGTATGCAAGCGAGTTACTTTAGGTGGTTTATAACTAACTATTCTTTCTGTTGTAGTATTGAACAAGAAAAAATCAGCACATGCAGGCGTAGCAGTCAGCAGCACAAAATGCCGATCCCAAAACAAACAGCAGCACGAACCAAAAATAGAACAGCTAATGTCATAAAAACTCAACCATCGATGGCTGGACGATGGTCTGGTGTCGGTACAAAGAAAGAAAAAAAACAGCTCCTCCTTCAAGGGCTGTCAGACAGTTGCCAGCAAATGGAAAGAACAATGCAAAATTGTTATAAGACTATTTAATGTATTGCCCAAGAAAACACCCTTATTATTTCTGTCTTATTTGGATGTCTTATTTCTTAAAAGGGTGAGTTCACCTAAAAGACCATGAACACATTTCTCACATTTTCCTGGTGGTGTCTGGCCAAGCAGTGGGTTTAGGCTTTCAGTGCTGAGATTTGGAGATGACACCATTCCAATACAGTGGAGATTAAATGGCATTTAATTTAATCAAAGCATTAAAATATTACACGTCAAGCTCACAACAGCAATGTGTGTTTCCAGAGAGAATGGCCCTGATGGTGGTTAGTGGTTTTTATAGGGACTATTTCTTTGGCAGAAAGTAGATCCAGTCAAAACTGTTCACTCTAAGGCCTGTGAATTATTCCAGACCACCATTTCTGGGAAGAAATTTTGCTGTCAAATGTAATTTTAAGGCTTTGAGCACCACAAATGAAATTCAAGAATCTCGGAGACATAACTCAAAACCTCAGCACATGAAAACCAAAAGTATCTGAACGTGTCTGTGTATAATATCTGATACCTCTGGGGCTAGAGAGATAAATATGAATTCATTGTTATTTGGAAAAGGTGACATTTGAGGTGGCAAACCAAAGGTGCACTTAAAGTTGTTGTTATTAGAGCTACTATTAGAGCTACTATACAGTGGCTGTGAGTGACAATAACCTGAGTGAGGAGCATGAATGCGTTGTCGGCTCTGAGGTGCTTGGTGAGGAACTCCACACAGTGACCCTCCAGAGCAGGGACTGCATACTTCTTAGCCGTATACAGAGTCGTCATCACAGTCTCCGGACCAATGTGGACCTCGTCAGAATACAGAAACCTGTACAGAGGAAGCAAAACAATGTGTACAGTCGGGTATTCACATTGTTACCTGCAGTATAATTCAAAAAAGCTTAGTCATCACATTTAGGGTGACAAATGTTAAAACAGAAATGAATTTGCAGTATGTAGGTGATTGATAGTGTTCCTTAAAAAGCACTAAAGCTTGGTATCAAACCTCAGTACTTCTTTGTTATTGACTGAAATCTGTTCTGCACAGAGTATAAAAAGCTGGCATAAATGTCTGGTCAGATTCATAGTCTTGTTTACTTATTCTGTTATCAGACATCAGTCAAATGATTGTAGTTACATTATAATGCAAACACAGGACTTGGTCTCGTGTCCCAGGCAAATAAATATCAGCCACACAAAAGGTTCCTATTCAGAAGAACTCATCACAAATTAAGGACATTTTACTAAAAACTTTACTATATACCTTATATATCATCATAGAAAGAGCAACAAAACATGAGATGGACTTTGTCTTCAGTCTCACATAAATCACATAGCAAACAAAGTCTTTGCTCTCCAGGGAGACCAGTAAACCTTCCTGTTTCTACACCTAATGCTAATGTTCCTGAAGTAACCGTGCTTGCACACAAAGATCTTTGACTTTACTGTGGTTTTTTTCATCAGATAATATATGTTCTTGATTTAGGTTTGTACCAAACATCAACAGACCCTCTTTTATTCGAACAAGCTGTGCAGAGTATTATGACTATACCACTGTGTTCTGTTTTGATAAATAAAAACGGGACTCCCAATTACAAATGAACTAATAATTGCATTCATTGTTGATTTATCTGCTCATTCTTTGTTCATTAAATGCTTATTTGTTTGGCCTGTGATTTACAAAAAACTGTGATGCCCTACTTAACGTCCAAGGGCCCAAGCTGGACCGAATGGAACCGAATGGATTTACCATTTTAGCATGAAAAAAAAAACTTTGTGCACAACTAATCCATTAATCACTTTGATTGTGTCAGCATACAGCATACTTAGCCAATGCTTTTGAATCTGGTAGTGGGTCATACTATTAAATGTACCCAATGTTACCGTCATGATGTTCCCATGTAGTTATTTTCAGTGTGCAGTGCAACTATTAAACGACATTCTTCAAATGTTACTGAAGCTAAATGTTGTATGACATTCAGATTAACTACTAAGTGGGCTTTAGTTTGGCCAGTGCGTGGTGATCACCTGTCCTACCTGAGAAGGGCAAGGAAGGCTGCCGGTTCCACGTCAGGCAGCTCTATTTCAGTCGAGGTTGTGGCCATCCCTCCGTTGAACATGGCATCAAAAACGGCACTGCCAGCGGCCAGGACGAATTTATGGGCCGGTATCCTCTGGGCCTGTCTGCCTTTCCCCACTATGAACCTGACGTCGCTGAGCAGCTCGTTGTTGAAAAGGAAGGCGAAGCGCTCCTTCAGGGAGTTCTTCGTCGCCTGCCAGTTGTACATGGGCTCCCGGTGAAGGCCGAGGACAGGCGGGGAGGCGGACCGGGCAGGACCGGAGGCTGGCACGTTGGCGAGCACTGCTGCGGCTCCAGACTGTGCCGAGTTGGATGCTGCCTCCTGACCGTCATGGTTTGACGCTAAGCCGCAGACGCTGCCGCCGCTCCCGGTCGCCATAACGACACAACTTCTATTTCTTATTCCACCCCTTCAAATAACCCGTTAATGACACACGAACATACACCGACCGTACCGTGTGTGTTATTTATTTACGTGGTATCCATTTCAGCGGACGCCATCGCTCTTATGTTTAGCTAATTACCTGCTAGCTTGCGTCTCTCCAGAAATGACGCAGGCGCACACGACTTCCTCCAAAATACTTTTTTTCAATAAACTTTATTGCTACATTTAAGAGCAACAAATATACACGGCAACAGTGGATAGTAACATAGAGTGAAAAGAAAAAGAGCAACATATGCGGAATTAAGACTCAAAACAAAGGACTAACAAATAAAACAATTCAATTAACAATTTAAAGAGAAACAAAAGGAAAATAAAGATGTGATATATATCACAAATATTCTATATATAACGCCAATTGTATCATATTTGCTACATGAGTTTCCGAGGTTTTTACATCATCAACAGGATCAATACTTTCCTGAAAAACCTGTTGTATGCAATCTGACACATGTCTTCTGCCCTCTGCTGGGTTTTTTTCCGTGCACTGCAGACAGTAGCGAGCCTTTGAATGCCATATCCAAAATGGCTAGTCACGTACCGTCAGCGAGTATTTGGCAGGGGAAATTTGGATTAAGTCGGGTGTTTAATTTCACAGCTAATTCTCATCTTTATATCCTAAAATCAACTGCATATCTTTCTAGAGGATATTTAATTTTGGGCTGTTAACCCGTTAACCTGTTACCATTACCGTCTAAAGGAGGTTATAGTACATTTATGGTCAATATAATTTAGCAGTAGGCTATCTGCATCTCATACTACCACCAACAGTTTTTTGATCTACAGATGTAAACGTTTGAGTTATAATCAATTTCAACGTTGAGCCTTTCTGGCATCAGAGTTTTAGATTGTCTAGAATTCTTGGATTGTGCTATAGTAGAAGACACATAATTATAGACTGGCTGTTAAAGACTCACTAGGTAGCCTACTACAAGGAAGTAGGGAAGGATCTCACACACAGTGAAACGTATACTTAATACAATACAAAATACTTTTCCAACCAACAGTCAGATGCATAATTGTTCCATTTCCTCCTCATGGACTGATGGAAAAACTGAAGTAGTGCAAGTTGGCCCAAAGATGACGCTCACACCACAGCTAAAATGAACAGAAACTCTTAAAAAAAACACACATTTCCAAAATGGACTGCGCTCAACAGCAACCACACATTATGGATGACCTCACAGTCACCCCAGAATCATTCTCAAGCTGCAGGTGGATTCTGCAGGGGCTTGAAAAGCTGGTAGATCGGAGCCAGATGCATCTCAAACATTTCAAACATGGAATAAAATTATCCTAAGGTGGCTAAGGCAGGAACAAGTGAGGACTGGCAGGAAGTGGAGTGCAGAGGAAGCTGTTCAGGAAGCAGAGGCAAGGCTGCATCACAAGAGGCTGGTGGGAGTAGGCTAGGATCCTTTCCAACTTCCCAAATTAACACCATCAGAAGAAAGGAAAGGTGCCGTCTAGTTCAGAAGGAGGATAGAGCAGCAGTGGAGGAAACGAGAACCTGCTAGGTGGTGGGAATGAAGCAACAGAGAGCTTGGACAAGATGGGAGACTGCTGTTGAGAGGAAAGTAACCTGGGCTGAGCTTTGGAAAGATGAGCCACACTGCATCAAATGTCTCATCCAAGCAGTGTATGATGCGCTTCCAAGCCCGTCGACCCTACACACGTGGGGCATAGCAGAATCACCAGCATGTCCACTGTGCTCCTCAGCTGCTGCAAAAATACATCTCCTTCCTCTTGGAGAGGAACAGTACAGATGGAGGCATGATCAGGTCCTAAAGAAAATTGCAGAAGCCCTCAGCACAGATGTTAAGTGGGCAAAGTGGTCCTGACCCTCCAAGCAGGCAGCAGGCAATACCCAGCAAAAAACCATCTGCAGCACCCTGGCCTCGACAGATTGGCAGTTGTTGGTGGACCTCGAACATCAGCTGAAGGTCCCAAGCCATATTGCAGCCACCACCCTGCGACCTGACATTGTCCTTGTGTCCAAGTCAACCAAGCAAGTTGTGTATTATGTTATTACAGCATTAGGACTGCAGTGGCATGGCTGACATGGAAACAAAACAGTGAAAGAAACACAATGAAAGAAAGTTTCCACACCACTTCTAATCAACACATATTTTAACTTTTACAATTAAAATGGAATCTTAGTAAGATCTAAATATTTTAATATCTTTTAAATCAGTATGGGGTGTTTTTTTTGCAACCTGCAGACAGTGGCCAGCTGCATCCAGCTCCAACCAGCCAGGAACCAGCAACACCACAACACAACACACACAAGCCCTAGAGCATGGGGCTTTCACAACAGATTGTAACCAAATATTATCTTTAAAAGAAAAGGACAAGTTTTACACTATAAAGGTCTTATTGTTTTGTTTTCAAAGTTAATGTGTATGTTCTAAATAAATCAGAACCAGCACACATCAACATTGTTTTTCCAATCGACCACTGGATGTCAGAGTCTGCACTATAGTACATAAACAAACCGTCAGAGCCTATTTATAGATGATGACAATAAAACATAAACAAATTATATGTATTATACTAAGCACTATAACTCAAGCTCGTCTATTAAACAAAGCAACGAAATAAGATCCTTCTCCTTCACAGTGAGTCTGAACAGCTGCGCGTGTGTGTGTATGTGTGTGTGCGTGTGTGTGTGTGTGTGTGTGCGTGACAGTAGGTAGGAGCCAGAGAGAGAGAGAGACCAGAACAAGACAGTGAATGCTTGCAAGAGCTGAACTGCAAGTTTGTGCATTGCTTGCATAATTGCTGAAAACATGACTCGAAGACTAAACGTGAGAGTTTTTTGCGGCTGAATCATTTTAAATTCTTAATTCTCGCACAAGATATATCACTCATACCTGGTCTGCAATGAGCGTGTCTGCAGGGACGGGGGTGTTTGTGCTCTCCTTGATGTCCATCCCCATCTGCTATTTATTTAATTCCCTCACTTACAGCAACAGGTGAGTGAGAATTGGCCTTCATCTTTACATTACCTCTAATTTCTCTGTTGATGAAAAACAGTTCCCACCAGTGGAGCATCATTGAAATTTTTTTTGTAGTGTTTTTTTTGTCCAAAAATAAATATACTTTTTATTTTTTTAACATTGCATTTAGTGCTGAAGCTTTCTTCTTTGCTGGGTGTACAACAGTCCTCTTCCTGGCCATTTCAGCCCGTTTTATGCTCAAGAAGAAGGCTCCAGTAGATCCTTTTTTCTATGGTATGATGAATTCACAAATGCATGTTTCTTTTAAACCAATGTTTAATCTTTGCGGTATTTGGAAAAAAATATTGATCTAATACCAAGGAATTTTAATGTTCTGTCTAACTTTTTAATCAAAATAGAGATATCTGTATATAATTTATTGCATTTGTGGTGCATATTAAAAAGTGATACACAGCACATTATGTTTGCATGGTGTCCACATGAGATAGAGATGTGTAATTCCAGTAAAGAACCAGTAAACCTAAAGCATTTGCTGTAGTTTTGTCACCTAATTGAAATAAACTAAATGTATGCATCTCTCTGTCCAGTGTATGCAGTGTATTCATTCCTCAGTGTGGTGAATCTGATCATCGGGCTGGAGCAGGACAACATCATTGATGGATTTGTGACGTTTTACCTTAAAGAGGCAAGTGTTGTGTTGCGAGTCCTGTTTTGTGAGTTTATACGTTGCTCCACACATTTTAACTGATAAATCTACCCTGTGTTTCAGGCAGACCCACATATTAATACAGCATATGGGCACATGATCTCCTATTGGGATGGCTGTGTGCACTATCTCATGTATCTGCTCATTATTGCTGCGATTACTTGGGGGTAAGAGCTGCATTGTCCACAAGGTTATTTTATCACTGCTGCATCACCGAATGAGGGATTGATAGATCTATAGATTGATATATCTATATGTGTTCATTTGGCTTTGACAATGGCATGGTTTGCACAGGGACAGTTACCGAGCCATTGGACTCTACTGGGTGGGATCTTTTCTCATGCGTGCCATAGTCTACATTCTTGGGAATGCTGTGGGTAAGTGCACTAAAAATAATACGATGCTTTTAGATGGCTAGTGGAGATGGCCCCTGTAACCATATACAGTGGGGCAAAAAAGTATTTAGTCAGCCACCAATTGTGCAAGTTCTCCCACTTAAAAAGATGAGGCCTGTAATTTTCATCATAGGTATACCTCAACTATGAGACAAAATTAGAAAAAAAAAAATCCAGAAAAACACAAAATTGATTTTTAAAGAATTTATTTGCAAATTATGGTGTAAAATAAGTATTTGGTCAATAACAAAAGTTCATCTCAATACTTTATTATATACCCTTTGTTAGCAATGACAGAGGTCAAATGTTTTCTGTTAGTCTTCACAAGGTTTTCACACACTGTTTCTGGTATTTTGGCCCATTCCTCCATGCAGATCTCCTCTAGAGCAGTGATGTTTTGGGGCTGTCGCTGGGCAACATAGACTTTCAACTCCCTCCAAAGATTTTCTATGGGGTTGAGATCTGGAGACTGGCTAGGCCACTCCAGGACCTTGAAATGCTTCTTACGAAGCCACTCCTTCGTTGCCTGGGCGGTGTGTTTGGGATCATTGTCATGCTGAAAGACCCAGCCACGTTTCATCTTTAAGGCCCTTGCTGATGGAAGGAGGTTTTCACTCAAAATCTCACGATACATGGCCCCATTTATTCTTTCCTTTAGGCAGATCAGTCGTCCTGGTCCCTTTGCAGAAAAACAGCCCCAAAGCATGATGTTTCCATCCGTATGCTTCACGGTATGTACGGTGTTCTTTGGATGCAACTCAGCATTCTTTCTCCTCCAAACACGACAAGTTGAGTTTTTACCAAAAAGTTCTATTTTGGTTTCCTCTGACCATATGACATTCTCCCAATCCTCTTCTGGATCATCCA